>ML791392.1:83069-100193 GCA_009831015.1 Picea engelmannii
CATGTTTTATTTTTATTCTTTCTATATTATTATTTAATGTGTTGCTGATAACTTAACATGCATAGATATATAATGATCAATCATACAAAATACATAGAGACACTGGTTTTCCTGAGGAAACCCATAAAGGGTAAAAACCTCTTCTTCTTGATATGATAAGCAATCTTTACATTCTGTACATTATCATACTTATGAGCTCTAACTCATTTTGAGGCATCCACCTCTATTTTGCAAGTTGCAACTTGCTGAGAGCACCAACTCTCTGGATTCTCTAGCACCCACTAGAAGGAAGCACAAACTCCATAAGTGTTCTAGCACCAACTAGATGGAAGTACCAACTTCCAATCATAGAGGCACGACCATTATAACAGGGAACAATAGTTCTCCCTTACACCACCCTGCCACCCTGGTTTTTCTGGCTGCAACCAGATGGAAGCTACAACTCCCTGTGTTCAAGCACCCACTTGAACCTCACAGGACAACAGTCCTCCCTAGCACCTCCCTACCACCCTGAAATCTAAAACTTTGCTTTAAGTGTTATATTACAGTGAGACAATGTTTATTCAAAGACTTACCAATCACTTCATTGTTCTGCTACACTGAATTTCTCTGCCTCAATCAATGTCTCTCTGCTTGCATCTTCTTGAACTTTCTGATCTTCTGCTCTAACTTTGCATGTGCAACTCAGCCTACTTTTTCTAGCTCAGATATACAGTCTTGTTCCCTACTTCTACTCCTCTTTTTCCCCTGTATACTTCATACCTCTACCTGCATGAATCACTCCCAATAATCGCAACACCAATATCTTCTCTGTTTTGGATTTTTATAGTCTCTGTGCACCTTGTGCATGTTGCATGCGCTATCCCACTACATACACTTCACTGCGTTCATAATCATTGGCCCTTCTCATGAGATCCTTTCGCTTTATTGACTGTAACAGTCTTCGACCCATTTCCATCCGTCAGTTGACTCTATGATGAGTCTACACTCCACTGGCAGTTGCCTCGAGACTCTTCGTCTTCTTTGTCGATCACCCTGAAGACTCTTCAAATTCTGTGGCAGAAACCATCAATGGTCTCTAATAGTTACACCGAGGCTCTTCGGCTCCTCTGGATGTCACCCTACAGTTCCTCAAATTCTCTGGTAGATGCAATCACTTCGTTCTGGTAGTTACTAAGAGAACCTCTGCGCGTTCATGCGTTTTGGCGCCTTCTCTCTTCTTGAGGAAAAATTCACAATGGGAATTTTAGCCTTTCTGGCTAAGCCCTTTCCTTTCACATATGGCCTCAGGCGGTGACCAAATGCCTATTCAGAAGTTGTTTTGTGATTTCACATTCCGGGATATCCAGTTGCGAGTTGCCTCGGTCCACTCGCGAAACTCTGAAATGGAGCCTAGCTTTTCTTTCTTCCTTCCCCTCACTTCCACTAGGTGTGACCACAACCCCACTCGAAAGTGCATTTCATGATTTCGCACTTTGGGGATTCTCCAGTGAGTCCCTTGACTCCTCTAATTCCTAGTACTCGTAATGGAGCCTAGCTATGCTAGCTCCTTCTATTCACGTGACCACCGGTGGTGACCAAGGGCCAAGTCCAAAAATGTATTTCACAATTCGTGTTTTGGGGATTCTGTGAAGAGTCGTCTCGACTCTCCATGTCGCAAACTCCGAAATGGAGCTTGGCTTCTCTAGCTCCGCTCTCCAACTCTCGACGATGTGACCATGACTTATGACCACTCGCCAATCAAACGAGCGCTTCGCTCTCCAGATCAACGATCCACAACATTATGTGATCCAATGGTTGTGATCATGTCGGGACCTCGCATATCGTGAGTTCCCTCAACACTGCCTTTGACTTTCCTGATTTTCCAGTCAGCAAAATCCCAATCGCTCGCCACGTGTCCTTTGGCTCCAATGACAAGGATCATTTTGCGACCTTCCATATTACGAGTTCCAACAACTCCTTCCTCTATAATTCCTGATCTGCGAAACGTCGAAATGGATCCATATCAGATCAACGCTCGATATTTCTCATTGATCCAACAACTCAGATATTTTCGCAATTTCATGTATCGCGAGTTGGAAGGTTAGGCCCCTCCTTCCTTTGACCTTTCAGTTAGCGAAATGCTGATCTGTAGCCACGTGTCCTGCCCGAAGATGGACAGTCCTCCTGCTTTCGGGATTTTGAAAGCCCGCTTCACCTTTCACTTTAAAGATCGTGCAGGTTCTCCTGGATCCAATGGCGGTCGATCCCCGCACTCGGATCTAACAATCGAGATCTGTCCTCCATCTACGCTCTCCTCCTGTCTGGACTTACAATGTCTTCCGAGCCTGTTTTCCATCAAATGACAGGCGCACTCTGCCTGTGTTGTTCTTGCCTGTAACCATACCATGTTGTTCTTGTCATCAATGACAACCACGCTCTTCCTGTAAACATGCCAACAATCTCCCCCTTTGGCATTGATGGCAACCCTGAACGGTTGCGCTAATCTATTTAGTCCTCTAGCTATAACATCCGGTCTGGACCACTCATTTTCTCCCCCTTTGACATCAATGTCAAAGAAAACATGCTCCCCGTGAGCTGTTGCGGTATTTTTTGGAGGGATCAGATATTAAACCAATACATAATTCCCCTGAAAGGATGGACTCTCTTATGTTGATAATGGGATCATGCCCAACTTCTGGCGTAGATACTCAAACTAAGCTTGTGCAAGCAGTTTAGTGAAGATATCAACAATCTGATCTTTGGATGGAATATAATGCATAGAAACCACAAAGTTGGTTACCTGTTCCCTCAAGAAGTGATACTTGATGGGTATATGTTTGGTCTTGGAGTGAAAGACAAGATTCTTTGACACACTAATTGCACTGGTATTATCACAATGAATTGGAATCGGTGCAGTATATTTTACCTCCAAGTCTACAATTGTCTGGATCATACACAATACTTGGGTACAACAAGTGGCAGCTACAATGTATTCAACTTCTGTAGTTGATAGGGAAATGGAACCTTGCTTCTTTCTCAACCATGATACAAGAGAATATCCTAAAAAGAATGCACCTCCACTTGTGCTTTTCCTTTCATCCACGCAGTTAGCCTAATCAACATTTGAATAGAGTGATAGTTGGAAATTCTGATTCCTAGGATTCCATAGACCGTAGTCCATTGTTCCTTTCAAATATCTGAATATTCTTTTGACAACTAACAAATGACTCTGTTTAGGTGCAGCCTGATACCTTCCTACCATTCGAACATCATGCATTATGTCTGGACGGGATGCTGTGATGTACAATAGGCTGCCTATCATAGACCTATATGAACTCTAGTCAACATCAGGTGAGTCATCATCCTTGCTTAACTTGCATCTAATGACCATAGCTATGCTCATAGGTGTGGAATATTCCATTTAAAACCTTTTCAACATTTCTCTTAAATATTTCTCCTGAGAAAGAAATAATCCTTCAGACCTCTGAGTAAGAAAAAATGACAGTTCCCCTATCATAGACATTTCAAATTTAGACTGCATGGCAGAAGCAAACCATTGTACCATTGAAGCATTATTGCTTTCGAAGATGATGTCATCTACATAGACCAACACGATGAGAAAATCATCACTCTCTATTTTGATATATAGATTGTTGTCAACCGTTCCTCTCTTGAACCCTTTGTTTTGAAGATACTTATCCAGTCTGTAATACCAGGCACGAGGAGCTTGTTTCAACCCATATAAATCTTTCTTCAGTTTGCAGACAAAGTCCGGGTTATCTGACAGTTGGAAACCCTCTGGTTGTTCCATATAGACTTCTTCTTTTAGATCTCCATTTAGAAAAGATGACTTGACATCCATTTGATAGACTTTGAACTGTTTATGGCAGGCATAGGCAAGAAACATTCTAATAGCTTCTAATATTACTATGAGCGCAAATGTTTCATCAAAGTCCAGTCCTTCTATTTGAGCATATCCTTTGTAGACCAAACTAGCCTTATTTCTTACAATATTTTCTTGTTCATTCGTCTTATTTTTGTAGACCCATTTGAATCCTATTATATTTTTATTTGCTGGCCTAGGAACGAGTTCCCAAGTGTCATTCTTTTCAATTTGATCCAGTTCCTCATTCATTGATTTTACCTTGTTTACGTCTTTACTGGCTTCATTAAAGTTCTTGGGTTCCATCATGGATATGAAGGCTATGTGTGATTGCTCGGTGTCTTTGATTATCCATCTCCTAGTTTGTACACCTTTGTCTTTCTCTCCAATTATCTGACGTTCATGATGATTCTTTTGAGTAATTCTGGAGGATGGATTTGATGTTGATTGTCGTCCTGACTCTTCTTGTCTGGGTGTCTCTTCTCCAGCTGATTCATCATCTTCTTGTGACTTTGAGATTTTTTGTTCTTAATCTTCATTATTATTATCCTCTTCTTCATTTGACTTGGTGCTTATTTTATGTTGATCTTTTACAAGAGCTTCTTCGTCAATTCGAACATCAATACAATCTAGTAATTTATGCAATCTTTTGTTAAAGCATCTGTATCCTTTACTGTTCGTTGCATATCCTAGGAATATATCTTCATCAACTCTACTATCAAATTTTTCCAGATGATCATCATTATTCTTGATGTAGCATTTACTTCCAAATACTTTGAAATGCTTAATGGATGCAGGTCGACCAAGCCACAACTCATGTGGATTTTTATCACTGTTCGGCCTTAGATGTGTGTTGGTGCAATTTATTTGCATAATATATTACCAAACATAAATTATCAACTGGGATTCGTAATCAATAGAGTTGATGCACTATATGTGCCGATAACAGATAGGTTCCTATGTCTATTTAGTATAGATAAGAAAACCATTTAGAAACCAACACACTTTTAAAAATGACAATCTTCACACAATTCAAAAGCTGGAAAGAAAAACTCATAAACAAGCAAAATCTCTTGCTCAGGTGATGGACATGTTCATTGATGGCTCATGAAAAGAAAAGATGAACTTTGATTCTATCTCCTGGAGCAACTAAACGAACAAGTAGGATGCCCCATTAAAGCTCATGCATGGTGAAATATAGAGATCCAACTGTTCCTGCATTACCACACTTTGCAACACATTCGAATAGTGAAATTAAACAAAATAACATGAAATCGAAATAACAAATACATGAAATGAAAATCTACACTAACAATTTACAATAATCTTACCAAGCTGGATCGATGGCCCTTGCGATGCCAACATGGAAGCTTTAGATCAGCAGATGCTAACTTCTACGAGAGACAAAATCACTAAATCCAAACTTGCATTAATCTTCAACAGGTAGGTTTACAAAAGGAGTCTCTTCATGAATCCAATCTACATCATATCAATTATGATTCACTTTTCCTCATGAAAACATCGTTCTAGACAAAACACATGATCCCGATTATCTTCTAGAAACATTCAAAATTTTTGAATTATGTCTAGTATCGGATTAACATAGGCTGGTATCAGAATAGGTGGAGCCTTGGTACCAGACTAGACTGGTTACTGGATCATGCTGCTTAAGAGTCAAAGTGATTAAGATCATACATAATCAAGAATTTAATCGAATTAACTCAATAAAACTAAACAAATCATGCTTTAATCATAAGTTACCTCTTATGCACGTGAACAAGGTCATCGAGTGTATTTATGGAGGAAACAGTCAATTAGATACACATGGCATAGGTAAGATAGGCTCATATAGGGGGTAATATAGGGCATTATAAGTTTCAAAATGGAGACTCAACATTCCCCCATGCTTAAGTCATTGCATGTCCTCATGCAACAATGATCTTCAAAATTTCACAATTGATGATACTCTTCACTCGATCAAGCATTCCCTGAAGTTTCATCCTTCTTCAACTCCTAAGTTCCTATTAAACAATATAAAATTCCTGGCTTATGCTTCAAATTCTTACTCATGGCAAAGTATTTATGGTGATAAAGTGGAGTTATGAGTAATATATTAGATATGTTAGTGATTTGACGTTAAGTCTTATCCAATCTGTTTTCGATCAAAGTTAGGAGAAAGGGCTGGATGTGACTCTAATACGATTATAGGATAGTGGCCAAGAGTTTTCTAAATGACTTTGACTAATAGGCCTCCCTGGCTAGATTACCTTTAAAACAAAAGTGATATAAGCATATTTTAGATATCATTGGAAGAGAGGAACACATAAATGAACACATCCCGAGATGATTAACTCGTTTCTGATCCAAGTTTTTAGAGATGAAGCTCTTCTTGCTTAGGTAAGGTGAATTACACATATTGAGGGTCCCACTTCTCCTGCAAACCTTTTTTTTAAAGATAGAACCCTAAAGTGGATACTTGATGGTTCTTAAGAACATCATCCGAGAGATATAAAGGTCATCTCCTAGCCTTGATTTAATAATGATTGCTTCAGAATGATACCCAAGGGTTTATGTTCAGTTTTAAGTGTGCCACTTTATGTTTTTCAACTCCCTTTACCCGCCATATCCCCGCTACCAGCAGGCCTTTTCAGTACCTCGACAGGTTTACCTTAGTACCATACAAGGATGGCCCCGCTGCCAGTAGGCATGTTCTGTATTCCGACGGGTTTACTTGTACTTCCTGATACTTCATTTTTATTATATTACTCAAAATATTTAGAATTATTTATACTGCTCATTGACAGTTTTAGAGTATAAGGAAGGCAGGTGGTACGAGAGTGTTTTAGAGTTATTAGGCACATAATTAATTGTTTGCAATTATCCCAAGGGTGACATCATCCACATTCAACTTAAATCTTAGCTATTCAATTTATAATGTAACATCTCAGATAATGACTAAGAGGTCCCTCTAGTTAATCCTATTAAGGTTCTCATGAAAGTTCATTGTGGTTTTGCAAGGGCGGTCCACCACATGAGGTTTTCATCAATACCTTCAAAGAAAAACTTGTAAAGAAAAACTTGGATAAAAACTTGTTTGAATCAACTAGGTTAGTATTAGACATAATAGTGTCACCACTTTTCAATGGATATTTCAATTAGAAATCACTTCTTCAAAATGATGAGGTAATAAGACAAGTGCACCCATTATCATATAGAGCTAAATGTGAAAATATCTTCTTAAAGGATAACAAGGATGATTCATTTAGGGTTGAGTGTAGAAATGTAGGAGGAAGATGTACATGAGAGTAAAAACAATTCAACACAAGACTTAAATGATCCTTGATAGAAAGAACATGAATATATTAGCCCATACCTCTAATTACCTGAAGTGAAAACAATGTTAAGCACATGACAAAGATCTTATCATTTTGGCATCAGTACCAGATAAGTAATGGAGTAGGTTTTTGCAGTACCGAAACAGATAGTATTGGAACAGAGTGACATGATGGATGATTTTTTCTCATTCATGACGACAACTACTTCACCAAGGAATTCAGTGATAATATATGAGGATAAGTATACGAGGGCTTGCAAAATTTCATGGTAGGGAGCGTGCAATAATTGAGAGTAACCATATGTTTATTGCATATTTAGTCTAATTTATTTTAGTAAAACGAAAAATGTTGAGTTTATACGTCCTATTACTTGAAGCATTTAAATCGAGCAGCAAAAACTTTGTGTATAGGATAAGGGCTACCAACACCTCACTACTAGTAATGGATCACTTAAGTACCGAATGGACGTAGGGTTGTGCTTCAGTACCATAATAGCGCAGAGTTGTGGTTCAGTACCAGAATAGTGCAGACCTCCTCCTTTGGTACCAGATGAGCACACAGTATCGGATGAGCACATGAATGTTGTTCAGTACTGGATGAACGCAGAGTTAAACATTGTTTGCAGTACCGGATGAACACAATTCTGCAGTACCGGAATAGAATGGTACCGGAATTCTAGAAATGACTATCAAATCCCAGCACTGAACATGTTGATTTGGCCTCGCCAATGGAAGTTGCAAAAGAATATGAAGGTTTCAACAACCACTCCCCCATGCCTAAGGTTTTGCATGGACTCATGCAAACAATGTGAGATGCTAAAAACGGGCTTCTCAGAGAGTTGCAAACATCTGTTAAAAACAAACCAATAGAACTAATTAAAACTAGATTTTTATTCATGCTTAAAAACATAAAATTTAGGGGAAAATGTCAAAAGTTGAATTATTAGCTATGAATAAAATAAATTGGAATTAACATTCAATTTCAACTGTTATTAAAAGATCACTTAATCGATCATCCTTGTGAAATAGTGGTCTTAAAATAGATAGGTAAATATAAAGCATGAATGCATCATTTTTAACAACTTTAAAGAAAAAGAAGAATTTTGAAGAAATAGGTCATGAAGCACTCCCTTAAGTGTTATCTTCCGTTGACAAGAATGCCTTCTCCAATTTTGAAACCCTTCTAGTATTATGTGTGCCTTCGGAGGATGAAGAGATTCCCTTCTCATAAGATTCCAAACAAAATCATCATACTTTTTAAAAAAGAAATCTTCTATAGGAACAAAAGATCTTAAACTTTTGACATTCTCATTTATGAAAAGTATGAAAGATAGGTTGCATTGTACTTATGTGCAACATTTATTTATTTATTTACCTATCCTACTCTATTTGAACAAAATAAATTGTTCTTCAAGTATAGGAATACTTCCAGTGAAGCCATGTGCGTAACAGGGTTAGAAATATATCCATACTTAGGTTTAAAAGATAAATTTTAATGCATACTGGAGTATGAAGGACCAGCTGCTTTGATGATGAGATCAAGAAATAAATAAAAGAGTGGTGTGACCTAATAACTAATTGAAACCATATTTCAATAGGATCACTATATTCTTGTTTCTCTTCTTTGTTTAGGTCACACTGAATGTCCTCCTCTACCATGCTATGCAGATTATCCTCTTCAAGATGATTGGTCTTTGGAGTACATACAGGATCTATTGAGAGGCATGATAAGGACTCCTCAATCTCAGGTTCCACTGGTTTCTCTCCATTGAATTCTATCCGACGAGACTTCCAAATCTTCCTGTGGAGAGACAACTAGATTCTTGACTGCTGTGAAGATATTCTCTTCTTGAGAGGCGGATATCCCAGTTGCCACCAGAATGCGAGAAATTTCTTTGAGGAACATTCTTCAAGCTCTTGATCATCCTTGAATTACTCTATCTGGTTGATGATACCTGTTTCGCAACACAAATTAGTACTCGGGGGGTTCTTACAACACCCCAAACATGATTTATCATTAAAGATCTAAATTTTAAAACTATTTGCAAAAACAAAACACACCAAGATTGAACTCCTTGCATTACAGGGATCCTGCTGTCACTAGGTTATCGGTTTGCACAAGTTAGCTCATCACAAATAAAACTAAATTTGCATAAAAGAAGGAAAAACACACTTGCATTAAAAGAAGAGGGCAACCTAATTTTGGAGCAACCCCACCAAAGTGGATGTGTGGGCTCTTCCCGCACGTCTTACCGTCTTCTCTCCACCCTTAGGTCATCCATAAAACCAATCCAAAACCATTAAATAAATCTAATTCAAATACTACTTATTACCGTTTACAACTCCCCAGCAACGACGCCAAAATGTTGGTGCAATTATTTGCATAATATATTACCAAACATAAATTATCAACCGAGTTTCGTAATCAAAAGAGTTGATGCACTATATGTGCTGATAACATATAGGTTCCTATGTCTGATGAGTATAGTTCAATCAAGAAAACCATATAAAAACCAATACTCTGTTTTCACACTTCAAAGATAACACTCTTCACACAATTCATAAATTAGAAAGCAAAACTTGCAATCATGCACTCAAAAGATTTTGCTCAGATAATGCCTTATCCATTCACAAGCTCATGAAGTGGAAATATGGACTTTGAATTAGTTATCTGTAGCTGCTACTCTTAACAACAACTAGCAAGCAAATCTGGGCACACTTCAACAATACCACTCCAAACTTAGAAGAGAAAACTGATAACAAAACTTTTCAAGCAAACAGTGAATCGAAAGGTTTTTTCTTTGGTGACAAATCTGTTCATTAGAGGCTCATGAAATGAAAAGATGAACTTCAGATCTATCTCCTAGAGCAACTAAACTAACAATTGGGATGCTCCATTAAAGCTCATGTATGGTGAAATATGAAGACAATTGGGATGCTCCATTAAATCTCATGTATGGTGAAATATGGAGATCCAACTGTTCCTGCATTACCACACTTTGCAACAAATTCGAATAGTGAAATCAAACAAAACATCATGAAATCAAAACAACAAATACATGAAATGAAAATCTACACTAACAATTTACAATAAGCTTACCAAGCTGGATCAGTGGCCCTTGCTGATGCCAACATGGAATCTTTTAGATCACCAGATGTTAAATTCTAAGAGAGACAAAATCACTGAATTCAATCTTGCATTAATCTCCAACAAGTAGGTTTACAAAAAGAGTCTTTTCATGAATCCATTCTACATCATAACATTTCTCCTTTAAGAACCATTCTTACATCATGATAATTCCTCCCTACTCAGACCTATGAGGTCTTATTTATACATAAAATCCATGGAGGAATGGATGAAATCGAATCCCCAAACTAAGAAAACAATTTTTACAATTTTAGGATAAATCCCACAAATCTGTGTTATTTAACAATTTGGGCCAAAATGTTGGGCATTGATGGCAACCCTGAACGGTTGTGCTAATCTGTTTGGTCTTCCAATTATAGCATCCAGTCTGGAGCACTCATTTTCTTCCCCTTTGACATCAATGTCAAATAAAACATTCTCCCCCTGAGTGTTGTGGTATTTTTCGGAGGGATTAGATATTCAACCAATACATAATTCCCCTGAAAGGATGGACTCTCTTAGCTTGATAATGGGATCACGCCCAACTTCTGGCGTAGATACTCAAACTGAGCTTGTGCAAGCAGTTTAGTGAAGATATCAACAATCTGATCTTTGGATGGAATATAATGTATAGAAACCACATAGTTGGTTACCTGTTCCCTCAAGAAGTGATACTTGATTGGTATATGTTTGGTCTTGGAGTGAAAGACAAGATTCTTTGACACACTAATTGCACTGGTATTATCACAATGAATTGGGATCGGTGCAATATATTTTACCTCCAAGTCTATAAGTGTCTGAACCATACACAATACTTGGGTACATCAAGTGGCAGCTGCAATGTATTCAGCTTTTGTAGTTGATAGGGAAATGGAACCTTGCTTCTTTCTCAACCATGATACAAGAGAATCTCCTAAAAATAATGCACCTCCACTCGTGCTTTTCCTTTCATCCACGCAGTTAGTCCAATCAACATATGAATAGAGTGATAGTTGGAATTTCTGATTCCTAGGATACCATAGACCATAGTCCATTGTTCCTTTCAAATATCTGAATATTCTTTTGACAGCTAACAAATGAATCTGTTTAGGTGCAGCCTTATACCTTCCTACCATTCCAAAAACATGCATTATGTCTGGACGAGATGTTGTGATGTACAATAGGCTGCCTATCATAGATCTATATGAACTCTAGTCAACATCAGGTGAGTCATCATCCTTTCTTAACTTGCATCCAGTGACCATAGGTGTGCTCATAGGTGTGGAATATTCCATTTGAAACCTTTTCAATATTTCTCTTAGATATTTCTCCTGGGAAAGAAATAATCCTTCAGACCTCTGAGTAATTTGTAGACCAAGAAAAAATGACAGTTCCCCTATCATAGACATTTCAAATTCAGACTGCATGGTAGAAGCAAACCATTGTACCAATGAAACATTATTGCTTCCGAAGATGATGTCATCTACATAGACCAACACGATGAGAAAATCATCACTCTTTGTTTTGATATATAGATTGTTGTCAACCGTTCCTCTCTTGAACCCTTTGTTTTGAAGATACTTATCCAGTCTGTAATACCAGGCATGAGGAGCTTGTTTCAACCCATATAAAGCTTTCTTCAGCTTGCAGACAAAGTTCGGGTTATCTGACAGCTGGAAACCCTTTGGTTGTTCCACATAGACTTTTTCTTTTAGATCTCCATTTAGAAAAGCTGACTTGACATCCATTTGATAGAATTTGAACGATTTATGGCAGGGATAGGCAAGAAACTTTCTAATAGCTTCTAATCTTGCTACGAGCACAAATGTTTCATCAAAGTCCAGTCCTTCTATTTGAGCATATCCTTTGCAGACCAATCTAGCCTTATTTCTTACAATATTTCCTTGTTCATTCATCTTATTTTTGTAGACCCATTTGGATCCTATTATATTTTTATTTGTTGGCCTAGGAACGAGTTCCCAAGTATCATTCTTTTCAATTTGATCCAGTTCCTCATTCATTGATTTTACCCTGTTTATGTCTTTACTGACTTCATTAAAGTTCTTGGGTTCCATCATGGATATGAAGGCTATGTGTGATTTCTCAGTGTCTTTGATTATCCTTCTCCTGGTTTGTACACCTTTGTCTTTCTCTCCAATTATCTGACTTTCAGGATGATTCTTTTGAGTAATTCTAGAGGAAGGATTTGATGTTGATTGTCGTCCTGACTCTTCTTGTCTGGGTGTCTCTTCTCCACCTGATTCATCATCTTCTTGTGACTCTGAGATTTGTTGTTCTTCATATTCATTATTATTATCCTCTTCTTCATCTTACTTGGTGCTTATTTTATGTTCATCTTTTACAGGAGCTTCTTCGTCAATTCGAACATCAATACATTCTACTAATTTATGCAATCTTTTGTTAAAGCATCTGTATCCTTTATTGTTCGTTGCATATCCTAGGAAGATACCTTCATCAACTCTACTATCAAATTTTCCCATATGATCATCATTACTATTGATGTAGCATTTACTTCCAAATACTTTGAAATGCTTAATGGATGCAGGTCGACCAAACCACAACTCATGTGGATTTTTATCACTGTTCGGCTTTGTTCAGAATATAAACAGCTGTGTGAAAAACCTCCACCTAGAAGGTTTTTGAAATTTCCCTCTCATTCATCATAGCCCTTGCTATCTTTTGAACTGATCTATTTTGGCGTTCTATCACTCTATTTTGTTGAGGAGTACCTGTAATAGTATATTCTCTTTTAATTCCATGTCTATCACATAATTCTTTGAAATCACTTGACATAAATTCTCCTCCTCTGTCTAAGCGAATTGCCATTAACCTTCTTCCTATCTGATTCTCGGTTAATTCCTTAAATGTTTTAAACTTCTCAAACATATCAAATTTTTCTCTTAGAAAGGAAACCCACGTACGTCTGGAGAAGTCATCAATGACCACCATAAAGTAATGTTCTCCTCTAGTTCCTTCTTTCCGCGATGGTCCACACAGGTCTATACGAACAAGTTGAAGCAGTTTCTTTGAAGATGTGAAACTCTTCTATTGGAGTTGAGCACGAGTTAGCTTCCCCATTTGGCAGGACTCACATACAAAGTTATTAGGCTTAGATAGGTTTGGAAGGTCTTTCACAACACCTTCATTTTTCAGTTTGACAATATGATCAAAATTCAGGTGTCCAAGTCTACTGTGCCATAACCAAATTTCATCAATTTTGCTTAAATGACACTTCTCCTTATCTTCCTTCAGGATGTATACATTGTTTTCAGTTCTAACGCCTTTTGCAAGCATCTCTCTTGTGTTGACTTTCTTTATTTTACAATTCTTGGCAGTGAAAGTGACTTCACATCCTCTGTCACATATCTGACTGACACTAAGAAGATTATGCTTTAAACCATACACAAATAATATCTTGAGCTTTGCTTCTTCCATTACTTAAGCTTACTAGACCTTTACCTCTGATATTTCCTGGAGCATCATTTCCAAAGGTCACACTTCTTGATTTATTTTCCTTGAGTGATAGAAACTTACTTTTTTCACCCGTCATATGACTGGAGCATCCGCTGTCAATATACCAGGAGTCCTTTTGTTTTTGAGCTGACAAGACTAATCCACACTTGTTATCTTCATTCTTCTTCCAAACCTTGACGTTTTCAGCTTTGTGATTTGACTATGGCATATAGTTCTTTAAGCGACAGTCTACAACCTTATGTCCATAATTATGGCAGATGTAATATTCTGGTTCATTGAACAAAGGATCATAACGATTGTTATGCTTAGTCTGCATCCTTTTCCTAGCCATCACCCGATTTGCAGTTTGTCGTTGTTTCATTCTTTGTTGTGGCAAGTATTTATTCCTTGTCTGTCTTGATTGCTCATGTCTAAATCTTAAAGAACGATTTACAACTTTATGGCCAAAGTTAGAGCAGTAAAAACAATATCCATAGAAAGAATATTTGTACCTGGACAATGGATGTCTTCTTTGAGTAGGTCGATTTCTTCCATGCCGATGATGTTCTTGGGCAGAGAGTGTAATATTTATTTGTTCTTCACATTCAATTCTGGTAGCTTTTCCTTCACTTCTCCTTGGCGGCTGATTCCCTTCCTTGGTGTCTGCAGTTTTGTTGTTGTCAGTAGTTGTGGATTTGACAAAATTGATGAATTCTTTGTTGCTTGGTTGATCACTACTTGATCCCTCTTCATATCCCAAACCAGTTTTCAAATTTGAATTCCTTCACTATTTCAGAATGGAGGCTAATCCTTCTGAGGTTTTAATACTTGTCAGATTCTGATGATATAAAGCCTGGAATTTCTCTAGATATTTTCTGACAGTCACCACTTCAGCTTCCAATTTTTCACCTTTCGTTTCGGCTTCCTTGAATCGTTGTTTGAGGATGTCTTCAATCTTCTTGGCTTCTTCTAACTTAACCTTCA
The DNA here is from genome assembly GCA_009831015.1 of Picea engelmannii. NCBI lineage: Eukaryota > Viridiplantae > Streptophyta > Pinopsida > Pinales > Pinaceae > Picea > Picea engelmannii. The sequence continues at coordinate 97,833 of ML791392.1, forward strand.
ACATATTCATTTCTTCAGATGGTTCCTTGCATGTTTCGTCATACCTGAGCAATAACTATTTTTTTTTTCTTTCCTTTTCTCTGAGTCTATCAATCTCTTCCATGGCACTGACAAGTTCTCCTTCAACATCTACTTCTGCTTCATAGTCAGCGAACTCACTTCCTGTATCTTCAATGTTTAGATCTTCTAAAGATATTAGCATGATATTATTTAGTTTATCTTCAATAGAAGAGTCATTGTCTTCATCATCTGAAGGATCATCATCATTGTTTACAAAAAGACTTTTCTTCTTAAAATTATTCTCTTTATAGAAATTTTTGTGTTTGTGCTTCTCCTCATCATCATATGTCTGATCCTTTCTATTGCGAGGACACTTATTTGAAAAATGACCTATCTTACCACAGTTGAAACATTTCAAAGGTAGTTTACCTTTGTATTTTCCTGATCCTTTCTTCAGTCTTCTCACAAAATTTTCTTCAATTTCATCTATGTCGGAATCAGTGTTTTTCTCTACTTTAAAAGATGCCTCTCTTGTAGTGGATTTACCTTTGGTGATTCTCATTTCATAAGAAGTTAGGGTTCCAAGAAGTTGATCTAGAGTCATCATTTCGAGATCAACTATTTCCTCTATAGCAGAGACCTTTGGATTAAATCTATCAGGAAGAGATCTTAATATTTTCTGGATTAGAAAAGAATCAACTATAATTTCACCTAGCCCTTTAATAGTGTTGACAAGTCCTTCTATATGTAAAAAGTAATCACTGATAGTTTCATCTTCATCCATCTTTAGCTGCTCAAACTTCAGTCTGTGAGTCTGAAGTTTTGTGTCTTTCACTTTTTCATCACCTTCATAACTGCTTATCAGCTTGTCCCACATAACTTTTGCTGAGTCACAGTGCACGACTTTGACAAACTCGGCTTCAACAAGTCCACCAAGGATGGAATTCATTGCTTTAGCATTAAAGATAAACTCCAACATATCATCCTTTGAGGCCAAGACTATAGGCTTCACATATCTCGTTTCAACAGCATCCCAAACATCAACACCCAAGGACATTAAATGTGTTCTCATCTTTATTTTCTAGAAGGCAAAGTTTGTTCCATCAAACATAGGGGGTCTATTAGTTGAACCTCCATCGTGACTCATCATGTTCAATCTTATGGATCTACCTTTGATCAAAGGCACCTGCTCTGATACCAATTGTTGGAAATATAACTGAGAGGGGGGGTGAATATATATATATATATATATATATATATATATATAACTATCATTTCACCTAGCCCTTTCATAGTGTTGACAAGTCCTTCTATATGTAAAAAGTAATCACTGATAGTTTCATCTTCATCCATCTTTAGCTGCTCAAACTTCAGTCTGTGAGTCTGAAGTTTTGTGTCTTTCACTTTTTCATCACCTTCATAACTGCTTATCAGCTTGTCCCACATAACTTTTGTTGAGTCACAGTGCACGACTTTGACAAACTCGGCTTCAACAAGTCCACCAAGGATGGAATTCATTGCTTTAGCATTAAAGATAAACTCCAGCATATCATCCTTTGAGGCCAAGACTATAGGCTTCACATATCTCGTTTCAACGGCATCCCAAACATCAACACCCAAGGACATTAAATGTGTTCTCATCTTTATTTTCTAGAAGGCAAAGTTTGTTCCATCAAACATAGGGGGTCTATTAGTTGAACCTCCATCGTGACTCATCATGTTCAATCTTATGGATCTACCTTTGATCAAAGGCACCTGCTCTGATACCAATTGTTGGAAATATAACTGAGAGGGGGGGTGAATATATATATATATATATATATATATATATATATAACTATCATTTCACCTAGCCCTTTCATAGTGTTGACAAGTCCTTCTATATGTAAAAAGTAATCACTGATAGTTTCATCTTCATCCATCTTTAGCTGCTCAAACTTCAGTCTGTGAGTCTGAAGTTTTGTGTCTTTCACTTTTTCATCACCTTCATAACTGCTTATCAGCTTGTCCCACATAACTTTTGTTGAGTCACAGTGCACGACTTTGACAAACTCGGCTTCAACAAGTCCACCAAGGATGGAATTCATTGCTTTAGCATTAAAGATAAACTCCAGCATATCATCCTTTGAGGCCAAGACTATAGGCTTCACATATCTCGTTTCAACGGCATCCCAAACATCAACACCCAAGGACATTAAATGTGTTCTCATCTTTATTTTCTAGAAGGCAAAGTTTGTTCCATCAAACATAGGGGGTCTATTAGTTGAACCTCCATCGTGACTCATCATGTTCAAGCTTATGGATCTACCTTTGATCAAAGGCACCTGCTCTGATACCAATTGTTGGAAATATAACTGAGAG
>ML791392.1:103295-118228 GCA_009831015.1 Picea engelmannii
CAGCAGGAATAAAATTATAGACCTTCATGAATCTGGCTGAAAACTCTTGCATTGTTTCGTCAAGTGATCTCTTCATGTTGTTGTACTGGGTCAACAACTGAAGGGGATTCTTCTTGTCTCCCCATTTTGCAAGGAAGATGGTTTCAAAGGCCTCGAAATCTATGATACTAGCTGGTGGAAGGGCTTTGAACCACTTCCTCACTTCTCCTGCAAGACTTTGTGTAAACAACCTCATTTTCAAATCTTCAAAGTTCACCTCTTCCAAGTCTATGAAATCATTAAAATAGTCTAGATGCTTCTAGGCTGATATGTTGCCTTCAACATCATATAGTTTGATCCTTAGGTTATAATCTTGAGGTAAATCATGTAGTTGAGCAGGTAGTACGAGGGGAGAAAATCTAGCTACCATAGCTGTTGTGAGGGGTCAGGGTGGTTGTTGGTTATGAGCGGGGGTTACTATGGGCCTGGCGGATGCGGCTAAAATCAAATCTTGGATTCTCTTTTCGTTAAAGATGGCCTCGCTTAAACAAGATTCAGACTTAGTTCTAAATAGGGATTGCTCAAATTTCAAATTGAACTCAAGGTATTCAATGCTAGTCACTCTGTCCTTGGGCAAGGACATATATCAGTTTGGACGCAAGACTGGGGTTACTGGCTTTTCTTTTCTTTTACGTATAATCTTTTTAGTGTCAGACACAGGGATTGCAGCTTCTGGGTCTGGGTTGCTCCTGGTGCAATTTTTCTTAGGAGCCAGGATTTCTATCTAACATTGTTTGGTGCAACTGTTCTTTTGGTAATAGAGTCGTCGGGCCAAAAATAATCTCAGCCAATAAGGTATTTTATCCACTTTCACCCTCAGGGATCAAACTAAATCTTTAAAGTCATTTTTCCCAGGGAAGATTTTTCAATTTCTTCCCTAGCAATGGTGCCAGAAAGTTAGCACTCTGTAAATTGTGTCCGACTGAATAGACAAACAACAGAGATAACTGTTTCAACCTACTTTAGAGCTAAGCACTAGCCTTCTCAACTCAGAGAGGGCTCTCTCGTGTCACTGGGTATTTCTCTAATAATCAATGGCTAGATTTGGTTTGTTTTGGTTTTTTTTTATAAAGTTGTTGGCGAAGAAGGGGCGGGGGGGGGAATCAGGGCTATGGAGTCGAAATTACTGAAAGTGAATGAAAACAATTACTAACCGATAGAAATCTCCAGAGGATAACGACTAAATGATGCAATTAATCTGAGTTGTAAATTGAGTTTAATTAGAGTGGTAAGAGAAAGGAGGAAATGAATAACTGCATCAGAGCATTACTGAAATGAATTCTGAATTAGTTAAGAAGAAATACACACAGTTTAAATTGCTTAAGCCGAGAGCATCACAATACAAATTCTGGGCCTTTAACTATCCAATTTAAATAGAAGAAAATGGAAATGGAAATAAAGAAAATAGGAAATACATACAATGAAGGAAGGCAAAACTCATGTCACCACCATTAGAATCTTTTCATAGAGACTTCAAAAGATTCTACATGTATATTCAATTCAGCTCTAAAAAATTACAATAGAGTTTAGAAGAAACAAAAAGGTGCCCTTGCACTTCTTCCAACATTAATTCATTCAGAATTTCTAGTACTTATACAATTCGATTACAATGGCTGAAACCAAAATGTTTCAGCTTCTAAAACTGACTATAATAATTTCAATTGACAATCTCGACATATGAACCGATTTATAATGATTAAACAAAAAACATTTCATAAACTAGGGACATATCTCTCTAACTGCTCGGCTTCCTTTGCGCCATCTATCTTGCTATGATCCCTTGTCAAACTTTCCAATTTGGTGACACTTGGAGGTTACTTACTGGTCCCCAGAAAACTGCATTTTGTCCTTCCCAGCCGCACGATCTCCTTCCATTGTGAGTCAGAAGAAATCTTGTAATCCATCATTTCCTTTATCAGAATCTCCAGGTCAATGCAAGTAGCATAAGACATAGTTGGCAACCCGATTTTCACTGTCTAGAACTGATTTAAAATCTCAAAGTCTTCGGCCAAATATTCCACCAAATTAGGTCCCTTCAGATTCTCTTCCAGGTCTTCAAATTTTGAATGATCCATTCTGCACTGAGTGAGGAGAGAATTGTATTCCTCTTGATTGTATAATTTCCCTTTACCATCCTAAAATGGTGGGAGGCCCTTGATAAACAATTGTTCAAATGTATCCCTAAACTCTTGTATCCTTTGTTCCATTTGCACAGCTTTGGTTTGAACTGACTTGAGAAAATTGTGATTAGCGATGATCCTCTTGGCCCAAATGATCAATGCAGTTCTATCCTTTACCCCAATGGTCTGAAGATTAGTAGTGGACATAGAATTCAACAAATCAATAGCATTCTGGGCCCATTCTGAGGGTTTTTTCGCTAGTGTTTCATTAATAACAGTATATTTGGTTCGGGCAGTGATAGCCATGATGTCTTTCTCATTTATAAAACTCAGATAAACCTTGAATTTAGCAGCTTCAACAAAAATAGCATCCCAGATTACATGTTTATCTCCTTGCAACAGTACTTTGCCCTTCAACCTTGTCTTCATCTTGTTCACCCTCTCTTGCAAATCTTGATTCTCCTTTTTAAATTGGGCCATCTTTTCTTCCTTCATTTTCATCTCTTGCTGCAACTTTTCTATAACCTCCTTAAGGCTCTTGATCTCGCCTGTCTTTAAGCTTACTTGGGACATAGCCTGAACCAATCCATCAATGCTTGATCCAATTTTTGTAGTAGAAGGTAGAATAGTAGACATGTCTGATTCGGTTGCTTGTCCTTGTGCCCAACTCTCTTTTTCCTTTTCAAGCTGCAATACTTTGGCTTTGTAATTTAACGCTTCCTATCTGAATGTCTCCTTTTCTTTCTCTAGAGCAGCTAAATCTACTGATTGTGAATGTTCTGTGGTAGACATCTTCAACTTCTTCTTTAGGCTTTGGATCATCTTCTCTTTCTCATATAAAGAATCTTTTACCCCTTGAGGGCTTTCAGATTCCAATCTTTTGACCTGGGTCTGCCAGGCTTTGCTAGATGCTTTCTCCTGCTTCAACTATCCATCTAATTTAAGTGCATGGGTTGTTAGTCTTGAAACCCTCAGATTCAGACTCAGATAGTCTGAATATACCATGTCATTGGCGTTTCTGTGGAACTTTACCCTATCCGGGGCATGAATATTCTCATAGTGCAACTTTATTTCAGACACTTTATCCTCATCTGCCACTGCTATGTTAAATGTCTTTCTTTCCGCATCCCTGACTGAGAACATGGAAGCCATGTGCTGGGATATCTTTTCTACTTCAGGAAACAAATCTCTTATCTGACTATTTGCCATACTTCCTTTCACAACATACTGATTCGCTAAATGTTCTCTGAATTGGTAAACTGCCCCAGGTGTCTTACTAAAGATATGTTTCTTCCTGCTGAAATCCCTTGAGCTGATTTCACCTCGTGGCATACTCTCTGCGTTAGCTTCTTCGTATTTTTTTTTTTTATTTCTACCATCTCCGTGCTCGTTTTCTCTTTGGGCTCTTCCTCCTCTAGATTTACTACCGGTGGGGACTGTGCGATCTTCACTTTCTTGAGAATTTTTTTTTGACCATTGGTGCCAAAAGCCTCTAAATTGCTCCTTTTGTTATAAACACTCATCTTGGGAGCTTTAATAATCAACCTTGGAGAAGTTTTATGTGTCTGGATCTGTTGCGGGGATGACTCTATTTGTTGTGTTTGATTAGGTTGCAAAGTGACTTCCATATCTGAACAGGTTTCCATATTTTCCAGTTTATCAAATCCTTCAACATGCTCATGCTCATAGGGGCCCTATCTTCTCATTAGTCTTATTTTAGATATGACCTGGTGTGGGTCATTTTTCCTCCCTTGTAACTATGTAAATCTGAATTCACTGAATTTGGCCTAGATTTGAGGCAAACGGGACCTAGTCTTTACCACAAATGGTCCTACTAGGAAAGGAAACTTTAATTTAGATGCCTTGTGTGTTTTCAGAAAGTGCTCTGTCTCTGAAATAATTCTTTGTCTGATTAACTCTAGGGAAAATACTCTAGGAGTCAGGCAGACAGGTAAAAGGTAAGGTCCTTCTTGATAACCATACACCCAAATTACAGTAGAATGCATGAAAAACATCCAATATCCTATCTTGTTCTCAGGATTAGGTTGTAAAGAGATTTTCATTTCTTCCAAAACCCTTGACAGGTCAGTGCCGAAGATTAAACTATAAACTCTGGACATGATCTTGTTTATCAAAATTAGCATTGTGATCCTTTTGCATTCAGTCGAAATGAATGCAACTTCAGAGAACTCTGTCTTATTCGTTTCCAGGAACATTGTCAGCAAGTGCGTGTAGTACCTGAAGTGTCTTAGTGAATTGAAATTTACCAGATGTTGGTGCATATTGTCAGCGATGAACTTTTCAAAACTGATATAGACCGATGGACTAGACTCTGACAGAAAAAAGGTCAACATGAAACCCAAAATGACTTCTACCACAAACTTGTCATTATCCAATCCTAGAATTTGACTAAGTATGGAGCAGGCCCACTGGACCTCAATAACCATGACGCTTACATTCATAGGTAACGACAAAATCTCAAAATGATATTCGGGTTTAACAATGGTTTTCATAAATAGGGTTTTGACTTCGGAGGGACATTCTCTGTAGATTGTGATCATTTTCTCTTCCTCGAAGGGATCTGACACTATGGGGGAAGACTCTGGTATACTGAGGGCGTGTCGAATTGACGAGCTATCTAATTTGCATAAGACCTCTGACCTTAACTTATTCAAAACAAACTTTTCTTCTCGTGAGTATTGTTCTTCACACCAACTTATGAACTCTGGGAAAGGGAAGGCGACTTCGATGACGTAAGCAGTAATGGAGGCTTGGGATGCTTTGAGGAAGGGTATTTGTTTCTCGACATTGTCTAATAAATTGGCTCTGGATACAAAAATGGGTGAGATGGTTATTTCTGTGTCAAATACATCAGAGTCCCTGTCAATTAGGGATTCTTCTTTAGAGGTGGGGTCTTTCTCTGTTATAGGTAAAATGACAGGGTTCATGGCCATGATGAAAAATACCTGTGAATCAACGGAGGATGCACAAGTTTTGTTCACTATGGAGATTCAGTTTTGAACTGAGCGTTTGCGCCAATTTTCAAATGTTCGAATGATTTGAAATATCATAAAATAATGATCCGAGCCCTCCTTTTATATGCGTTTTTCGATATCGAGGGAAAGAAAAAATGGTTTTAGGTAGACCACTTTTCACCTCAATATGCCTTTGGTGGAGCCACGTGTCTACGAAGTGAAACCACGGTATTTTCCCTGGCCCGCTCTCGAGTTATTAACCTTCGCATTACTTCATCACCCGATATGTCTCTTGACTGTCGATCTGGGTTGCTCGAGATCTACGGCCCGCTGGGCCCCATCAAATTCCGCACCTCTGCTATATTGGCCCTTCTCCGCTATATGTAACCTGGTCCTCCAAACTATTGCGCCTTCACCCTGATGTAGCCCCTCGATAAATCCGAGACTTGGATTCCATCAAAGAATTGTTATGGCAATAACAACATCCATAGAGCCCTCATCACATTGCTTATTTGTTTTCTTTAAAAACTATAAAAAAACCATGACAAAGAAAAGAACTATAAAACTAAATCCAAAAATATTAGAGTGCATCAAAAAGTATGTTTAATGATATTTGTGGTCCCATCCTCCAATTGTTGGCTTTCTTTAGAAAGGGAATCAACAACGATATTAAGTTCTATGAGTATCTCATATGATATGAAGTCAAACCGAGAGATGAACACCTTTAAAGTGTGAAGCCCCTTTTATCTAATTTATTACCAAAGTTAAGTTCCCAAATATGATATTTCTATCTATGGCACACTACAACAACAACTTTACATCTAAGGCTATAGGTTTAGATGTGTTATCATTTCTTGCATCAAGATCTACTTTGAATTGTATATAACACCCCTCTAAGAAATAAAGGACTTCCCCAACACTATTATGATTACTATCTCTCTGATAAGCTCCACATAAAATGCCCCAATGATAGGATTTGTCAATTTGTAACCTTGGAGTCAACCTATGATTGTTGTATGGGACCTCTAAAATACAAATCCGAGACAAAGTTGAAATCCGAGCATATACCTAAAAATAAGGAAGGTATCTATCCTACAAAATGACAAAATTTCTTGCCAACCAAATACACCAAAAAAACTATATAGGGAAATGCTCTGAATTTTTTTAAATCTTTTTTCTCTAGTCATGCTTTCAAACGTTCTTCAATAGTGTTTCCTTGGCAAACATTTTCCACTTCTATAATATTTTTAACTTCCTTTCATGGAGCCTAAGAATATGGACACTTGATGAAAATATGTAGAGTAGTTTTATCATTTGATCTACACAACATACATATGCTTGAACCTTGTACAAATGCTTGAACCATGTTTGTTCGTCAAATGAAGCTTGTCCCAAGATAGAACCTTATTCATGAGGGCCAACCATAGAATAATTTTAGACTTATTTGGGGCCTTTAACTTCCATAAATGTTTCCACCATTACCACCAATGATATTTGTTTAATTGTATCAAACATAACTTTGTAGTCCAATTTTGCAACAAATTCACATGAACTTTGTTCTTGGTCCATGCCAAGGATTTGAGTCCTTCCTTTAGTTTGCTATGGTCCTTTGTAATATAATTGATATATCCATTCCAATTATTAATCTGATCACCTACTAATCCCAATGAGTCTATTTATCTCCAACCTTGATGCCAAATATTAGTTGTGCCTTCATCTACAACTTGATTTAACAAAAAGAAACCTTGTTGATGAAGAGATTCAATAGTATCATTTGACAATAGGTACTTGTATCCACATCCCAAATAACATTAGAACCCAGTATTATGTTATACCCTGAGCCTACTTTACAGACTGATAAATAACCAAGAATAGGGAACGAGCACACTGAATCTTTCCATTGTTTTGAAATATTAATAGTGGATTTCCTTGGATTACAAATCCAATCTATAAAGGAGTCAATAGTATCATTTGACAATAGGTACTTGTATCCACATCCCAAATAACATTAGAACCCAGTATTATGTTATACCCCGAGCCTACTTTTCAGGCTTATAAATAACCAAGAATAGGGAATGAGCACACTGAATCTTTCCATTGATTTGAAACATTCATAGTGGATTTCCTTCGATTACAAATCCAATCTATAAAGGAGTCAAGAGAAATATATTTCTACTCTAGAATGTCCCTCCATAAACCATTTTTTGCCATGACCTTCCATAATTTTTTCACTACCAAGGATAAACAAAAAACATGTGCATTATTAAGATCCCACCCCCAAAATTCTTTTGGCATAACAATTATTTTCCATTTAACTAGTGGTATGTGATCATTTTTTCATTTTCCATACCATAAAAAATTGTATCATAACTTCTTTATCGCTTGTATGACACCTTTAGGAATGAATGATGAGGAATCCCATAAGAGTTGGATTTCCACTAAAATATATTTAATCAAAGATAAATTCCCACCGACTGAAAGTGTAAGGTAGCCAGATGTTATTATGCAAAGCATAAATAAGGTTGTTTCTAAAATGATAAGTAGAAAGAGAAAAACGAAGAGAACAATGATGCAATTGATTCCATAAATGATACCTTTATTATATTGATAGCCAAGTTCACTTGCCTCTTCGAGGGGGAAACTCCAGCTAAGTTGAGATCAAGTACAAAATGATTCTCAATAGCAAACTTTTCCATTCTTTCTACTCTTATTTATATTATTCCTATATTCTAGAGAACATTCTAGAGGAAGATCTTTCTAGAAGCGGAACCTTCTATTAAGTCTTCTTACATTAGACATTTTCATATTATTACATAGGCCTTATTTACTAATGTTATCCTTTATTACATAGAAAAAATATTATTCTATCTACTTGAGGGGTTAGGGAGGTTAGGTCCCTAACATGCCCTCCCCCTTGAGAAAGAGCCTTTTCCTCAAGGCTTGAGATGGAGAAAATGTTGCAGAATGGTAGCCAACTCCCATGTGGCATCCTCTATTTGTGTGTCCTTTCACTGAACTAGAAATACCTTGATGGTGTGCTAACATAGACGATGCTCATGGTGGTCCAAGATTGATTGGGGCTACAACCACATGGAGCCTTCTTCATCCAATTCAGGTAGACTAGTTTGAATCTGGCACTTGGTTCCAATCACTTTCTTTAAGAAAGAAACATGAAAAATATGATGGAGCTTAGAGTGGCCCGAGATAAATAAATTGTAGGATGCAAGCCCTATGCACTTGAGAATTGTATAAGAGCCATAAAACTTGGGAATTTTTTTTTGATAATGTTCTTCTTTGAGGGAGGTTTGCTTATAAGGTTGGATTCCTTACTTACAAATGTTATCATTTATTACATATAAAACATATTATTTTATCTACTTGAGGGGTTGGGGAGGTTAGGTCCCTAACATTCCATACCCCTTGAGAAAGAGTCTTGTCCTAAAGGCTTGAGATGGACTAAAAATTACTTGATGGTGTGCTAATAGAGACGATGCTCATGGTGGTCCAAGATTGCTTGGGTCTGGAATCAAATGGATCCTTCTTCATCTATTTCAGAGAGACTAGTTTGAATCTGGCACTTAGTTTCAATCACTTTCTTTAAGAAAGAAACATGAAAAATAGGATGGATCTTAGAGTGACCGGGGAGAAATAACTTGTAGGATGCACGCCCCATGCACTTGAGAATTGTAAAAGAGCCATAAAACTTGGGAGAAAGTTTCTAATAATGTTCTTCTTTGAGGGAGGTTTTCTTATAAGGTTGGAGATGAAGAAAAACCTGGTCCCCTTTAGCAAATTGGTGTTTTGAACAACCATGATCTGCTTGTTGCTTCATGCAATTTTGAGCCATGACCAAATTTTCTTTGAGGGTATGAAGAATGGAAACTTGGAATGTAAGTGTGTTGTCGACGTCCTAGACCTTAGAGACATTGGTTAGGTAGGAGAATATAGAAGGTGGCTTATGATCGTAGACCACTTCAAAGGGAGTCATGTGAGTGTAATGTGGTAAGATTTGTTCTACCACCATTTAACGAGTTGTAAGCATTGAACCCATTGATTTTGTTCATCTGATGCAAAACACCACAACTATGTTTCCAATCACTTGTTGAAAACTTATGTTTGACCATTAGTCTGGGGATAATAAGTTGTTCTAAGATGCAATTGGGTTCCCTAGAGCTTGAACAATTCTTTCCAAAAGTTGTTGGTTGAAGTTGGATCACAGTTGGAGATAATAGAGTGAGGCATGCCATGGAGTTTGAAGATATTATCCATTAAAATTTGAGCTACCATGGATGCCATGAACATGTGTTGGAGGGAACATAAATGAGAATTTTTGGAAAGGAGGTCGACTACAACCATGATGACTAATTTATTTCTAGATTTGGGTAATTCGACAATGAAGTCCATAGAAATATTCATCCATATATCAGGTGGAATAGGGAGAGGTTGGAGTGTGTCTGGAGTTTTGACGATTTATCCCTTATTGCATTGACAAGTATCACATTCGGCCACAAAGGTGTAAATTTCCTATTTCATGCCTTCCCAAAAGAGAGAACGTTTGAACCGTTCGTATGTTTTGTGCAAACCTGAATGCCTAGTTGTTGGTGAAGCATGGAGTTCAAAGATAACAATGGATTTAAGGTGAGGATGTTTACTTACATACAAATGACCTTTATAGTGAATCACCTCATTGTGCCAACAATATCCCAGATATTCCTAAGGATCTTGTTGCAATTGGTGGATCAAGCGAGAAAGTTTGGGATCTTAGAACCATTCCTAGTGAACTACTTGTAACCAATACACTACAACGAAAGAGAGGGAAAAGAGGAACCCTACTTCTTCATATTTTCTTGAAAGAGCATCAATAACCACCTTCTCTTTTACATTCTTGTAAATGATCACTTAATCATGGCCAAACATCTTCGTCACCCATTTCTGTTGCTCAGGGGATGAAATTATTTATTCTAAAAAATATTTGAGTCTACGATGATTAGTTTTAATTTGGAAGCATTCCCCCAACAAGTAAGGACTCTAGAGATCCACCACATGGAGAATGTCCAACATTTCCTTTTAATAGGTAGATTTTCCTAAATGTCCCTCAGAGGTTTGTTTTCTAGTGAAAGCCAAGGGTCTTCCATCTTGCATGAGAACAACACCGATGAATTTCCTAGAAGCACCAAATTCCAGAAAAAACATCTTGGTGAAGTTTGGAAGTTCCAAAACAAGAATCATACACATAACCTCTTTCAAGGCTTGGAAGGATTGATCGGCGGCTGAAGTACAACTGAAAGCATTATTTTTAAGGACAGCAGCGAGGGTAGCTACAATTTTTCCATAGTTTTGAACAAACTTGCGATAATATCCAGTTAAACCAAGGAAACCTCTCAAACATTTAAGATTTTCAGGATGGGGCCAATCCTTCTTAGATTCTATTTTTGTTGGATCCACACAGACATCATTCTTTCCAACAATATGGATTAGGTACTCAACTTCTGGAGCTGCAAAATCACATTTAGATAGTTTGAGAAAGATTTTGTGTTGAGATAGTAAATGTAAGACTCGATCCACATGGGATAGATGGGCTTGCCAAGTTTTACTATAAATGAGGATATCATCGACAAAGACTAGGAAAACTAATGGAGAAAAGGGAGGAAGACATGATTCATGAGGCTTTGGAAAGTGGATGGTGCATTACACAGGCTGAAGGGAATGACCAAGAACTCATAATGGATTTCGTGAGTGAGAAAGGAAGTTTTGGGAATATCAGCCTCTTTCATATGTATCTTGTGGTATCCAAAACGTAGATCAAGTTTGGTAAATAATTGAGCACCACTCAGTTCACCCAAAAGGTCATCAATGACAAGAATGGGAAATTTATCTTTAATAGTAATTTTGTTGAGGGATAAAAAAATTAGGGCACATGTGCCACATACCTTCTTTCTTGAGCACCATGATAATGAGAGAAGAGTAAGGGCTAGTACTAGGATGAATGACACCCGCCGCGATAAATTCCTGAACAATTTTCTCAATTTCATTTTTTTGGGAAAAAGGGTGATGATAAGGGAAAACATTGGGAGCAATACTACCAGGTACAAGTGGGATGGAGTGATTATGGGTTCCATAGGAAGGCAAAAGCCCTTGGGGATTGTTAAAAACAATTTTGTGTTTAGAGAGGAGAGACTAGATATCGGGATGAACCGTGGGTGAGGGGGTCTCAACTGCTTGAATCACATGGAGTTGGGAAATAATGCTAGAATGACCTTTCTTAAGGAGTTTCTCCATTCGGTGTGAATTGATAATCTCAAGGGAGCTTGCGGTAATGCCTTAGAAGTGGTATCACTATCCATCTTTTTAGAAACACATGGTTAATTCCTTAAAGTCCATTGTGATGGGGCCTAGTGTGCGTAACCATTTAGCACCCAAAGTAATGTTGCAACCTCCCATGTAAATATAAAGCATGTGGTATTTCATGTGATAATGACCAATTTGGAGGTGCACATTTTCACAACAAACCCCACACTTCATAGAACTTCAATTAGTAATCATGATTTTAAAATTATTGACTGCAGGGATATAACATGGGGTCTCTTGAGAAATGCAACGATGCATAAAATTATGGGTGTTGCGATTATCAAAAAGGATAATGAATTTTTGATTCTTGATATACCCAATTAAATTTAGAGTTTGGGGAGCATAGATACCAGTGAGAGCATTCAAAGAGATAAGTGGTGTAACTTCTGGTGGATGAGAGGGTGGGATAAGATCATTGGATTGGGGTAGTGCCTCAAATGGGGAAACATTGCCATCCTTTTCATACATATCCCTAGAAATGAACATGAAAATCTTTTTCTCCTTATACTTGTGCTGCCAAAAATATTTTTCATCACAGTTATAGAAAATACCCTTAGGTTGCATTTCTCCATTTCTACCCTCGTCAATTTCTAGATCTTAGGAGAAGTGAAAGGAGGGGCAAGATTGATGGGACAAGAGCGGGGAATAAAGGAGGGATTTCATATTTTGGAAGAGACAACCTGTGGGATTCCTTGGCATGAAGAGTAGATGCAATCCATACCTGGGGGCGATCCATTAGGACATGAGCCCAAATGTCATCCTTGAGGCCACTAATAAAGCATTCACGAAAGAAGGTGTTCAACATGTCGTCATTTCAGAAAGCCAACTGTTTAAAAACAATGATGTATTCTTCCATTGTAACAGACTTTTTCAACTTGGTCAACTGACCTAAATGATGTGTGTCAGTGTTAAAGCATTCATAAAGGTATGCAACAAATTAGGTCCAAGCAAGATACCCTCAATGTGAATTTTTACGCCATTGCCACCATTTCCAACATTCTGGATCCAAAAAAAGGACACTGATACAAATTTTGGTCAGGTCATCAATAATGCCATGCAATGAAAAATAATATTCCATTTGCGTGATCCAACCCATGGGATTAGAGCCATCAAATTTGTTCACCTCAACCTTGGGAAGATGTACCTCACGAGTAAGGGGATTAAAATGAAAGGCTATGGAATGGGAGGAGTCCGCACCCTCTGGGTGTGAAGGTTGTGCAGAAGAATTAGGATCATTGGATGACATAAGAATGGTTGTTAATTTTTTTACAACGACAAGGAGGGTTTCGAGGTCAGTGAGCTAAGAATTTAGGGTGTCCAGTTGGTTGAGCTGGGAATTTATTCAAGCAGGATTGGAATTAATGTCACTGATGTTGGTATTGGTTTTCTCATGGGCTCTGTCCAAGGCAGCGATGTGATTGTCAAAGTCTTGGTTGTGAGTGTGGACAATATGGGAGAGAAGTGGGAAAGAATAGGGAAAGTGGGTCCCGACGAAAGGGGTTATGGGAGAGTGGGATTACTATGATCAGGATGCAAAGGGGAATCCAATGGGATAGGTCCCAAATAAGGGTTCCATGGAGAGTGGGCGGGTCCACAGGAAAAAAAGGATTATAAGAGAGGGGTACGATTCTGATCAATGGAAAGAGAGGAATATAATGGGATAGGTACAAAATAAGGGTGTTGGAGACCCCTATACTCATTTTTTTTTAACTCTTGTGGAGTTATACTCTTGTCTAAATAACATTGTACCGACAGAATGCTAAAGTTCTTAATAGTTAAAAATGTGTAGGAATTTTATGGCCTGTATGCTGAAAGCATGGTTGCACACATTGGATGTGAAAAATTTCCACTATGTGTCTATTCAATTTCTCTTATTTTGTGTTCTGAAAACAAGAGTTGGGGATTTTACGGTTCTTGCAGACAAGGGATTGCTCTATGCTATAGCTCTTTGATGTACCAACAGGTTCCGACAATAATCTCGATTGAATATGGCTCTAACCAACGAGGCTCAATCACACCCTTAGCTATACTACCTGATTACCCAAGTACGCGAGAGTAATCTTTTCAAGTGTTGTTCTCGGTGCCACTATAGAAGTCAGGTGGTCGATGGGATGATCTACAAATAGTTTCAAAAGACCTATGGGACTCCCTATATACCCGAGGGTACATGTAAGTGAATGGCCATGTACATGTGTTGTCTAATATGACACTTCTCGAAGGGGTACCAATAGGGGTTACAGAGGTTTCCAACTAGGTGAAACAATGTTTTGAGTAACCGTGTGAAATTGTTTGTATTTCTTGCATGTATTCTTCCCCAACAACATATTCACCCATTGAAAAACATATCACCGTGCTTTAAATACGTCGACAATACACGTCTCTCGCCTGGAAAAAATGTCTAAAAATATGCAGAGGAAAGTGCTTTGATTCCTAGATGTTATTATGCAGAGAAGAAATAAGATTGTTTCTAATATTATCAGTAGAAGAGAAAAATAGAGAGAACAATGACAAAATTGATTCCATAAATGATACCTTTATTATCTTGATAATCAAGTTCACTTGCCTCTTCGAGGGGGAAACCTCTAGCATAACAAAGCTTAAGTACAAAATGATTCTTAAGACCAAGCTTTTCCATGCTTTCTACTCCTATTTATATTATTTCTATCTTCTAGAGAACATTATAGAGGAACATATTTCTAGAAGCGGAACCTTCTATTAAGTCTTCTTACATTAGACACGTTCACATTATTACATAGGTCTTATTTACTAATGTCGACCTTTATTACATAGAAACCATATTGTTCTATCTACTTGAGGGGTTAGGGAGGTTAGGTCCCTAACAAAATTCCACCTATTACTCCAATGATTAATTCAAGCTTTAAATCTTTCTAAGAGCCAACCGCAATACCATTTACCATAGCCATTAGGTTTTATTAGAAATCCCAAATACTTAAAGCCTTCATTAAAGTTTAAAATTTTGAAAGGAAAGTCCAAAAGGATCATTTATTCATCTCCATCTTCCAAACTATTAAAGCAAATGATAACTAAAGCCTATGTGAAGAACCATAATCCGTAGGTACAACCAACTTGTATGGCAACAAAAAATGATATGTACATGTTTTATTTCAACATTTATATTTGTGTATGATTCATTTTATTATGGTTATATATAATTGATCAATTATTTTTTCCCTTCAGTTTATGATATTGGATATGAAAAGTTAACAACCATTTACTACCATCACGTTGAAAAAAAATTAAATTGTTTTGGAACTTCAAGCTCTTTAATGAATTATGATTCATTTTTAAATATGATTACTTGCCCCTAGCTTGTTATTTCTAGTATTTCAATGTAAATTGTTATGTCCATTTAACAAAGATACTATATTTCTCATTCATTACAAAATAAATAAAAATTTACATTTTTAAGATGTGCAACCACATCTCATCT
>ML791392.1:118328-168739 GCA_009831015.1 Picea engelmannii
AACCATGACAAAGAAAAGAACTATAAAACTAAATCCAAAAATATTAGAGTGCATCAAAAAGTATGTTTAATGATATTTGTGGTCCCATCCTCCAATTGTTGGCTTTCTTTAGAAAGGGAATCAACAACGATATTAAGTTCTATGAGTATCTCATATGATATGAAGTCAAACCGAGAGATGAACACCTTTAAAGTGTGAAGCCCCTTTTATCTAATTTATTACCAAAGTTAAGTTCCCAAATATGATATTTCTATCTATGGCACACTACAACAACAACTTTACATCTAAGGCTATAGGTTTAGATGTGTTATCATTTCTTGCATCAAGATCTACTTTGAATTGTATATAACACCCCTCTAAGAAATAAAGGACTTCCCCAACACTATTATGATTACTATCTCTCTGATAAGCTCCACATAAAATGCCCCAATGATAGGATTTGTCAATTTGTAACCTTGGAGTCAACCTATGATTGTTGTATGGGACCTCTAAAATACAAATCCGAGACAAAGTTGAAATCCGAGCATATACCTAAAAATAAGGAAGGTATCTATCCTACAAAATGACAAAATTTCTTGCCAACCAAATACACCAAAAAAACTATATAGGGAAATGCTCTGAATTTTTTTAAATCTTTTTTCTCTAGTCATGCTTTCAAACGTTCTTCAATAGTGTTTCCTTGGCAAACATTTTCCACTTCTATAATATTTTTAACTTCCTTTCATGGAGCCTAAGAATATGGACACTTGATGAAAATATGTAGAGTAGTTTTATCATTTGATCTACACAACATACATATGCTTGAACCTTGTACAAATGCTTGAACCATGTTTGTTCGTCAAATGAAGCTTGTCCCAAGATAGAACCTTATTCATGAGGGCCAACCATAGAATAATTTTAGACTTATTTGGGGCCTTTAACTTCCATAAATGTTTCCACCATTACCACCAATGATATTTGTTTAATTGTATCAAACATAACTTTGTAGTCCAATTTTGCAACAAATTCACATGAACTTTGTTCTTGGTCCATGCCAAGGATTTGAGTCCTTCCTTTAGTTTGCTATGGTCCTTTGTAATATAATTGATATATCCATTCCAATTATTAATCTGATCACCTACTAATCCCAATGAGTCTATTTATCTCCAACCTTGATGCCAAATATTAGTTGTGCCTTCATCTACAACTTGATTTAACAAAAAGAAACCTTGTTGATGAAGAGATTCAATAGTATCATTTGACAATAGGTACTTGTATCCACATCCCAAATAACATTAGAACCCAGTATTATGTTATACCCTGAGCCTACTTTACAGACTGATAAATAACCAAGAATAGGGAACGAGCACACTGAATCTTTCCATTGTTTTGAAATATTAATAGTGGATTTCCTTGGATTACAAATCCAATCTATAAAGGAGTCAATAGTATCATTTGACAATAGGTACTTGTATCCACATCCCAAATAACATTAGAACCCAGTATTATGTTATACCCCGAGCCTACTTTTCAGGCTTATAAATAACCAAGAATAGGGAATGAGCACACTGAATCTTTCCATTGATTTGAAACATTCATAGTGGATTTCCTTCGATTACAAATCCAATCTATAAAGGAGTCAAGAGAAATATATTTCTACTCTAGAATGTCCCTCCATAAACCATTTTTTGCCATGACCTTCCATAATTTTTTCACTACCAAGGATAAACAAAAAACATGTGCATTATTAAGATCCCACCCCCAAAATTCTTTTGGCATAACAATTATTTTCCATTTAACTAGTGGTATGTGATCATTTTTTCATTTTCCATACCATAAAAAATTGTATCATAACTTCTTTATCGCTTGTATGACACCTTTAGGAATGAATGATGAGGAATCCCATAAGAGTTGGATTTCCACTAAAATATATTTAATCAAAGATAAATTCCCACCGACTGAAAGTGTAAGGTAGCCAGATGTTATTATGCAAAGCATAAATAAGGTTGTTTCTAAAATGATAAGTAGAAAGAGAAAAACGAAGAGAACAATGATGCAATTGATTCCATAAATGATACCTTTATTATATTGATAGCCAAGTTCACTTGCCTCTTCGAGGGGGAAACTCCAGCTAAGTTGAGATCAAGTACAAAATGATTCTCAATAGCAAACTTTTCCATTCTTTCTACTCTTATTTATATTATTCCTATATTCTAGAGAACATTCTAGAGGAAGATCTTTCTAGAAGCGGAACCTTCTATTAAGTCTTCTTACATTAGACATTTTCATATTATTACATAGGCCTTATTTACTAATGTTATCCTTTATTACATAGAAAAAATATTATTCTATCTACTTGAGGGGTTAGGGAGGTTAGGTCCCTAACATGCCCTCCCCCTTGAGAAAGAGCCTTTTCCTCAAGGCTTGAGATGGAGAAAATGTTGCAGAATGGTAGCCAACTCCCATGTGGCATCCTCTATTTGTGTGTCCTTTCACTGAACTAGAAATACCTTGATGGTGTGCTAACATAGACGATGCTCATGGTGGTCCAAGATTGATTGGGGCTACAACCACATGGAGCCTTCTTCATCCAATTCAGGTAGACTAGTTTGAATCTGGCACTTGGTTCCAATCACTTTCTTTAAGAAAGAAACATGAAAAATATGATGGAGCTTAGAGTGGCCCGAGATAAATAAATTGTAGGATGCAAGCCCTATGCACTTGAGAATTGTATAAGAGCCATAAAACTTGGGAATTTTTTTTTGATAATGTTCTTCTTTGAGGGAGGTTTGCTTATAAGGTTGGATTCCTTACTTACAAATGTTATCATTTATTACATATAAAACATATTATTTTATCTACTTGAGGGGTTGGGGAGGTTAGGTCCCTAACATTCCATACCCCTTGAGAAAGAGTCTTGTCCTAAAGGCTTGAGATGGACTAAAAATTACTTGATGGTGTGCTAATAGAGACGATGCTCATGGTGGTCCAAGATTGCTTGGGTCTGGAATCAAATGGATCCTTCTTCATCTATTTCAGAGAGACTAGTTTGAATCTGGCACTTAGTTTCAATCACTTTCTTTAAGAAAGAAACATGAAAAATAGGATGGATCTTAGAGTGACCGGGGAGAAATAACTTGTAGGATGCACGCCCCATGCACTTGAGAATTGTAAAAGAGCCATAAAACTTGGGAGAAAGTTTCTAATAATGTTCTTCTTTGAGGGAGGTTTTCTTATAAGGTTGGAGATGAAGAAAAACCTGGTCCCCTTTAGCAAATTGGTGTTTTGAACAACCATGATCTGCTTGTTGCTTCATGCAATTTTGAGCCATGACCAAATTTTCTTTGAGGGTATGAAGAATGGAAACTTGGAATGTAAGTGTGTTGTCGACGTCCTAGACCTTAGAGACATTGGTTAGGTAGGAGAATATAGAAGGTGGCTTATGATCGTAGACCACTTCAAAGGGAGTCATGTGAGTGTAATGTGGTAAGATTTGTTCTACCACCATTTAACGAGTTGTAAGCATTGAACCCATTGATTTTGTTCATCTGATGCAAAACACCACAACTATGTTTCCAATCACTTGTTGAAAACTTATGTTTGACCATTAGTCTGGGGATAATAAGTTGTTCTAAGATGCAATTGGGTTCCCTAGAGCTTGAACAATTCTTTCCAAAAGTTGTTGGTTGAAGTTGGATCACAGTTGGAGATAATAGAGTGAGGCATGCCATGGAGTTTGAAGATATTATCCATTAAAATTTGAGCTACCATGGATGCCATGAACATGTGTTGGAGGGAACATAAATGAGAATTTTTGGAAAGGAGGTCGACTACAACCATGATGACTAATTTATTTCTAGATTTGGGTAATTCGACAATGAAGTCCATAGAAATATTCATCCATATATCAGGTGGAATAGGGAGAGGTTGGAGTGTGTCTGGAGTTTTGACGATTTATCCCTTATTGCATTGACAAGTATCACATTCGGCCACAAAGGTGTAAATTTCCTATTTCATGCCTTCCCAAAAGAGAGAACGTTTGAACCGTTCGTATGTTTTGTGCAAACCTGAATGCCTAGTTGTTGGTGAAGCATGGAGTTCAAAGATAACAATGGATTTAAGGTGAGGATGTTTACTTACATACAAATGACCTTTATAGTGAATCACCTCATTGTGCCAACAATATCCCAGATATTCCTAAGGATCTTGTTGCAATTGGTGGATCAAGCGAGAAAGTTTGGGATCTTAGAACCATTCCTAGTGAACTACTTGTAACCAATACACTACAACGAAAGAGAGGGAAAAGAGGAACCCTACTTCTTCATATTTTCTTGAAAGAGCATCAATAACCACCTTCTCTTTTACATTCTTGTAAATGATCACTTAATCATGGCCAAACATCTTCGTCACCCATTTCTGTTGCTCAGGGGATGAAATTATTTATTCTAAAAAATATTTGAGTCTACGATGATTAGTTTTAATTTGGAAGCATTCCCCCAACAAGTAAGGACTCTAGAGATCCACCACATGGAGAATGTCCAACATTTCCTTTTAATAGGTAGATTTTCCTAAATGTCCCTCAGAGGTTTGTTTTCTAGTGAAAGCCAAGGGTCTTCCATCTTGCATGAGAACAACACCGATGAATTTCCTAGAAGCACCAAATTCCAGAAAAAACATCTTGGTGAAGTTTGGAAGTTCCAAAACAAGAATCATACACATAACCTCTTTCAAGGCTTGGAAGGATTGATCGGCGGCTGAAGTACAACTGAAAGCATTATTTTTAAGGACAGCAGCGAGGGTAGCTACAATTTTTCCATAGTTTTGAACAAACTTGCGATAATATCCAGTTAAACCAAGGAAACCTCTCAAACATTTAAGATTTTCAGGATGGGGCCAATCCTTCTTAGATTCTATTTTTGTTGGATCCACACAGACATCATTCTTTCCAACAATATGGATTAGGTACTCAACTTCTGGAGCTGCAAAATCACATTTAGATAGTTTGAGAAAGATTTTGTGTTGAGATAGTAAATGTAAGACTCGATCCACATGGGATAGATGGGCTTGCCAAGTTTTACTATAAATGAGGATATCATCGACAAAGACTAGGAAAACTAATGGAGAAAAGGGAGGAAGACATGATTCATGAGGCTTTGGAAAGTGGATGGTGCATTACACAGGCTGAAGGGAATGACCAAGAACTCATAATGGATTTCGTGAGTGAGAAAGGAAGTTTTGGGAATATCAGCCTCTTTCATATGTATCTTGTGGTATCCAAAACGTAGATCAAGTTTGGTAAATAATTGAGCACCACTCAGTTCACCCAAAAGGTCATCAATGACAAGAATGGGAAATTTATCTTTAATAGTAATTTTGTTGAGGGATAAAAAAATTAGGGCACATGTGCCACATACCTTCTTTCTTGAGCACCATGATAATGAGAGAAGAGTAAGGGCTAGTACTAGGATGAATGACACCCGCCGCGATAAATTCCTGAACAATTTTCTCAATTTCATTTTTTTGGGAAAAAGGGTGATGATAAGGGAAAACATTGGGAGCAATACTACCAGGTACAAGTGGGATGGAGTGATTATGGGTTCCATAGGAAGGCAAAAGCCCTTGGGGATTGTTAAAAACAATTTTGTGTTTAGAGAGGAGAGACTAGATATCGGGATGAACCGTGGGTGAGGGGGTCTCAACTGCTTGAATCACATGGAGTTGGGAAATAATGCTAGAATGACCTTTCTTAAGGAGTTTCTCCATTCGGTGTGAATTGATAATCTCAAGGGAGCTTGCGGTAATGCCTTAGAAGTGGTATCACTATCCATCTTTTTAGAAACACATGGTTAATTCCTTAAAGTCCATTGTGATGGGGCCTAGTGTGCGTAACCATTTAGCACCCAAAGTAATGTTGCAACCTCCCATGTAAATATAAAGCATGTGGTATTTCATGTGATAATGACCAATTTGGAGGTGCACATTTTCACAACAAACCCCACACTTCATAGAACTTCAATTAGTAATCATGATTTTAAAATTATTGACTGCAGGGATATAACATGGGGTCTCTTGAGAAATGCAACGATGCATAAAATTATGGGTGTTGCGATTATCAAAAAGGATAATGAATTTTTGATTCTTGATATACCCAATTAAATTTAGAGTTTGGGGAGCATAGATACCAGTGAGAGCATTCAAAGAGATAAGTGGTGTAACTTCTGGTGGATGAGAGGGTGGGATAAGATCATTGGATTGGGGTAGTGCCTCAAATGGGGAAACATTGCCATCCTTTTCATACATATCCCTAGAAATGAACATGAAAATCTTTTTCTCCTTATACTTGTGCTGCCAAAAATATTTTTCATCACAGTTATAGAAAATACCCTTAGGTTGCATTTCTCCATTTCTACCCTCGTCAATTTCTAGATCTTAGGAGAAGTGAAAGGAGGGGCAAGATTGATGGGACAAGAGCGGGGAATAAAGGAGGGATTTCATATTTTGGAAGAGACAACCTGTGGGATTCCTTGGCATGAAGAGTAGATGCAATCCATACCTGGGGGCGATCCATTAGGACATGAGCCCAAATGTCATCCTTGAGGCCACTAATAAAGCATTCACGAAAGAAGGTGTTCAACATGTCGTCATTTCAGAAAGCCAACTGTTTAAAAACAATGATGTATTCTTCCATTGTAACAGACTTTTTCAACTTGGTCAACTGACCTAAATGATGTGTGTCAGTGTTAAAGCATTCATAAAGGTATGCAACAAATTAGGTCCAAGCAAGATACCCTCAATGTGAATTTTTACGCCATTGCCACCATTTCCAACATTCTGGATCCAAAAAAAGGACACTGATACAAATTTTGGTCAGGTCATCAATAATGCCATGCAATGAAAAATAATATTCCATTTGCGTGATCCAACCCATGGGATTAGAGCCATCAAATTTGTTCACCTCAACCTTGGGAAGATGTACCTCACGAGTAAGGGGATTAAAATGAAAGGCTATGGAATGGGAGGAGTCCGCACCCTCTGGGTGTGAAGGTTGTGCAGAAGAATTAGGATCATTGGATGACATAAGAATGGTTGTTAATTTTTTTACAACGACAAGGAGGGTTTCGAGGTCAGTGAGCTAAGAATTTAGGGTGTCCAGTTGGTTGAGCTGGGAATTTATTCAAGCAGGATTGGAATTAATGTCACTGATGTTGGTATTGGTTTTCTCATGGGCTCTGTCCAAGGCAGCGATGTGATTGTCAAAGTCTTGGTTGTGAGTGTGGACAATATGGGAGAGAAGTGGGAAAGAATAGGGAAAGTGGGTCCCGACGAAAGGGGTTATGGGAGAGTGGGATTACTATGATCAGGATGCAAAGGGGAATCCAATGGGATAGGTCCCAAATAAGGGTTCCATGGAGAGTGGGCGGGTCCACAGGAAAAAAAGGATTATAAGAGAGGGGTACGATTCTGATCAATGGAAAGAGAGGAATATAATGGGATAGGTACAAAATAAGGGTGTTGGAGACCCCTATACTCATTTTTTTTTAACTCTTGTGGAGTTATACTCTTGTCTAAATAACATTGTACCGACAGAATGCTAAAGTTCTTAATAGTTAAAAATGTGTAGGAATTTTATGGCCTGTATGCTGAAAGCATGGTTGCACACATTGGATGTGAAAAATTTCCACTATGTGTCTATTCAATTTCTCTTATTTTGTGTTCTGAAAACAAGAGTTGGGGATTTTACGGTTCTTGCAGACAAGGGATTGCTCTATGCTATAGCTCTTTGATGTACCAACAGGTTCCGACAATAATCTCGATTGAATATGGCTCTAACCAACGAGGCTCAATCACACCCTTAGCTATACTACCTGATTACCCAAGTACGCGAGAGTAATCTTTTCAAGTGTTGTTCTCGGTGCCACTATAGAAGTCAGGTGGTCGATGGGATGATCTACAAATAGTTTCAAAAGACCTATGGGACTCCCTATATACCCGAGGGTACATGTAAGTGAATGGCCATGTACATGTGTTGTCTAATATGACACTTCTCGAAGGGGTACCAATAGGGGTTACAGAGGTTTCCAACTAGGTGAAACAATGTTTTGAGTAACCGTGTGAAATTGTTTGTATTTCTTGCATGTATTCTTCCCCAACAACATATTCACCCATTGAAAAACATATCACCGTGCTTTAAATACGTCGACAATACACGTCTCTCGCCTGGAAAAAATGTCTAAAAATATGCAGAGGAAAGTGCTTTGATTCCTAGATGTTATTATGCAGAGAAGAAATAAGATTGTTTCTAATATTATCAGTAGAAGAGAAAAATAGAGAGAACAATGACAAAATTGATTCCATAAATGATACCTTTATTATCTTGATAATCAAGTTCACTTGCCTCTTCGAGGGGGAAACCTCTAGCATAACAAAGCTTAAGTACAAAATGATTCTTAAGACCAAGCTTTTCCATGCTTTCTACTCCTATTTATATTATTTCTATCTTCTAGAGAACATTATAGAGGAACATATTTCTAGAAGCGGAACCTTCTATTAAGTCTTCTTACATTAGACACGTTCACATTATTACATAGGTCTTATTTACTAATGTCGACCTTTATTACATAGAAACCATATTGTTCTATCTACTTGAGGGGTTAGGGAGGTTAGGTCCCTAACAAAATTCCACCTATTACTCCAATGATTAATTCAAGCTTTAAATCTTTCTAAGAGCCAACCGCAATACCATTTACCATAGCCATTAGGTTTTATTAGAAATCCCAAATACTTAAAGCCTTCATTAAAGTTTAAAATTTTGAAAGGAAAGTCCAAAAGGATCATTTATTCATCTCCATCTTCCAAACTATTAAAGCAAATGATAACTAAAGCCTATGTGAAGAACCATAATCCGTAGGTACAACCAACTTGTATGGCAACAAAAAATGATATGTACATGTTTTATTTCAACATTTATATTTGTGTATGATTCATTTTATTATGGTTATATATAATTGATCAATTATTTTTTCCCTTCAGTTTATGATATTGGATATGAAAAGTTAACAACCATTTACTACCATCACGTTGAAAAAAAATTAAATTGTTTTGGAACTTCAAGCTCTTTAATGAATTATGATTCATTTTTAAATATGATTACTTGCCCCTAGCTTGTTATTTCTAGTATTTCAATGTAAATTGTTATGTCCATTTAACAAAGATACTATATTTCTCATTCATTACAAAATAAATAAAAATTTACATTTTTAAGATGTGCAACCACATCTCATCTTCTCATCTGTTGAAGTATAATTTATATATTCACATAAGTACGAATTGCAAAGAGTTATTTACATTAGTTTTTTCCTAAGATTGTTGCTTAGTCTAATACCGTGTAAAAAATTTATATTGTAATATTCCAGATATAAAAAAGTATCCAGAATAGAAATAAATAGCTAGAAATGGAAGATGAACAACAATATAATCAGAACAACACCACAATAATACCAAAATGATACAATAAGAACACCAGAAAGAGCACTTTGATTACTGAGAGCAATGTTCACTTGCCTCTTCGAGGGGGCAACCTCCATCCGAGCAAAGTTCTATTACAATAATATCCAAGACAAAAATTCTCATACGCTTGACTCCTATTTATACTAAATATGTTTATCAAAAGAACAATCTAGAGGAAGATCCTTCTAGAAGCGAAAGCTTCTATTAGGTCTTCTTACATTGGAATTATTATTCTTTATCGATAGGCCTTATTGATATTGACCTTTATTACATGGAACTATATTATTCTACCTATGTGAGGGGTTAGGTCCCTAACATGTCCTCCCCCTTAAAAACAACCTTGTCCTCAAGGCTTGAGATGAGGAAACTGCTGCAGAATAGTAGTTGGTTCCCAAGTGGCATCTGCTGGAGTTCTATCTTTCCACTGGACTAACACATCCTTGATGGTTCACTAACGCAGATGACACTCACGTTGGTCCAAAAATGCTTGTGGTTGTAGCCAAATGGAGCCTTCTTCGTCCAACTCAGGAAGGTTGGTTTGAGTTTGGCACTTAGTTCCAATCACCTTCTTTAAGAAGGAAACCTGAAAAACAGGATGGAGCTTAAAATGACTGGGAAAAACTGATTGATAGGCCACCTGTCCCACACGCTTGAGAACTGTATAAGGACCATAAAATTTGGGCGCCATTTTCTGACAATGGTCAGCCTTGAGGGAAGTTTGTTTGTAAGGTTGCAGCCAAAGAAACACCTGATCCCCTTCTGCAAATTGACGTTCAAAGTGACCTTGATCTGCTTATTGCTTCATGCGATTCTGGGCCATGACCAAATTCTCTTTGAGGGTACGAAGAATAACCTCTCGAACTGTAAGTGTTTGGTCAACTGCATAGACCTTCGAGACACCTAGAAAATATGAGAGAACTGAAGGTGGATTTTGTCCATATACTGCTTCAAAAGGATTCATACGGGTAGTTGTATGGTAAGAAGTGTTGTACCACCATTCAGCTAGTGGTAACCATTGAGCCCACTGATTTTGCCTTTCCGATGCAAAACACCTCAAATATGTTTCCAAACACTTGTTGACCACTTCAGTTTGATCATCAGTCTGGGGATGATAAGTTGTGCTAAGATGCAATTGGGGTGCCTTGGAGCTTGAACAGTTCTTGCCAAAAATTGCCGGTGAAAGTTGGGTCATGATAAAAAACAATAGAATGTGGCATGCCATGAAGCTTGAAGACCTGATCCATGAAAAGTTGAGCCATAGTGGAGGATGTAAATGGGTGTTGAAGAGCATAGAAATGAGAATACTTGGAAAGACGATCAACTACCACCATGAAGACTAATTTATTTCCCGATTTAGGTAAGCCTACAATAAAATCCATAGAGACATCCCGCCAAATAGCAGGTGGAATCAAAAGCGATTGTAGTGTTCCAGGAGATTTGTACTATTTCACACTTATTGCGTTGACACACATCACATTCAAACAAAAATTTATGAACGTCCTATTTCATACCATCCCAGAAAAAATAACGTTTGACCCGATCATAGGTTTTGGTAAATCCTGAATGCCCAGCTGTGGGTGTAGCATGAAGCTCAGAAAGTACCGTGGATTTAAGTTTTGACTATGTACTTAAATACAAACAGCCTTTGTATCGAAGCTCATCATTGAGCCAAGAGTACCCCTAGGAGACTGGAGAATTGGACTGCAATTGTTGTATCAGATGCGAACGTTTGGAATCTTGTAGCCATTCCTGGCAAACCACTTGGAACAAATCTGGTACGATGAAGGAGAGAGAAAAAAGGGACCCTTCATCTTCATATTTTATGGAAAGTGCATCAACAAGCACATTGTCTTTTCTTTTCATGTAAATGATCTCATAATCATATCCAAAGAGATTAGTCACCCATTTTTGTTGCTTGGGGTCGGAAAGGCATTGTTCCAAAAAATACTTGAGACTTTGATGATCTGTCTTAATTTGGAAGCGTTTCCCCAATAGATAAGGGCGCCAAAGATCCACGACATGCAGAATAGCCAACATTTCCTTTTCATAGATTGATTTTCCCAAATTTTTCTCTGACAATTGTTTGTTGGTAAAGGCTAAAGGTTGACCCTCTTGCATAAGGATGATGCCAATTCCTTTCCCAGAAGCATCACATTCCAGGACAAAGGTCTTTGTGAAATTAGGAAGGGATAGGAATGGAGTGGTGCACATAGCCATCTTCAAGGTTTGAAAATCCTGAGAAACTGCTGGAGTCCAAGTGAAAGAATTATTTTTAAGGAGAGTAGTGAGAGGTGCCGCAATCTTTCCATAGTTCTTAACAAAATTGTAATAATAACCTGTTAAACCAAGAAATCCACACAAGCTTTTGAGAGTCTTTGGGTGAGGCAAATATTCCATAGCTTCAATCTTTTTAGGATCCACCCTGACATCGGCCTTGCCAACAATGTGGCCCAAGTACTCAACTTCTGAGGTGCCAAAAGCTCATTTAGATTGTTTGAGGAAAAGTTGGTGATGCGAGAGTAGATGGAGAATTTGATCCACATGGGAAAGATGAGATTGCCAAGTTTTACTATAGATGAGAATATCATCAAAGAAAATTAAGACAAAATGACGGGGAAAAATACAGAAGACATGATTCATGAGGCCTTGGAAGGTGGAGGGGGCATTACACAGGCCAAAGGGCATGACCAAAAACTCATAGTGACCCTCATGAGTTTGAAAGGCAGTATTGGGTATGTCAACTTCTTGCATATGTATCTGGTGGTATCCAGAACACAGATCAAGTTTAGTGAAGTACTGAGCACCACTTGGCTCATCCAAGATATCATCAATGACAGGAATGGGGAACTTGTCCTTGATGGTGAGCTTATTGAGGGCACAAAATTTGGGACACATGCACCAAGTACCTTCTTTCTTAAGTACCATGACCATAGGGGAAGAATAAGGGCTGGTACTGGGGCGAATAACACCTGCTTGGAGGAATTCCTGCACTATTTTCTCAATTTCATTCTTTTGGGAAAAGGGATGGCGATAAGGGCAAACATTGGGAGGAAGAATGCCAGGAACAAGGGGAATGGAATGATCATGAACACCACGAGAAGGAGGAAGGCCCTAAAAAAACAACTTGATGTTTGGAAAGGATAGCTTGGAGGTCAGGATGCATAGAGGGTGTCTTAATGGCTTGAATAGAATGAAGTTGAGCAATGATACCGGAGTGTCCTTTCTTGAGAATCTTTTCCATACGATGGGAACTAATGATCTTAGGAGAACTAATTGTGAGACCTTGGAATTGATACTTTTGTCCTTCCTGTTGGAATTGCATGGTTAATTCCTTAAAATCCATAAGAATGGGACCCAAAGTGTGTAACCACTCAACACCTAGCACAATGTCACAACCTCCCATGTCAATGGAAAACATATGAGATTTCAGTTGGTAATGTCCAATTTGAAGACGAACATTTTCACACCACCCACCACATTTCATGGACCCACCATTGGCGATCATGATTTGATTTTTTTTGACAACACAAATATAGCAATTGGTTTCATGGGCAATGCAACGATGAATAAAATTGTGGGTGCTACCACTGCCAACAAGGATGATGACCTTCCTGTGCTTAATGTAGCCAATGAGCTTTATTGTTTGGGGGGCTGAGAAGCCAGTGAGGGTATGCAAGGAAATAAGTGGGTCAACTTCAGGTGGGTTAGGAGGCTCTTGGGTGGCGTCGGGAAGGGAGGGTTCTTCAACAAGGGGAACTATCACATCCTCATCAGGAACATCTTCTGAGATTACCATAAATAGTTTTTGTTCCTTACACTTATGCCCCGAAAAATATTTTTCATCACAATTATAGAAAATACCCTTCAGTTTCCATTCAACCATTTCATCCCTAGTTAGTTTTTGGACCTTGAGGGGAAAAATAGGGGGGTTAGGATTAGCGGGTTGAGGGAGAGGAACAAAAGGGGGTTTTTTGTTCTTGGAAAAAACAACTTGTTGGTCCTCTTTAGCACATTGAGTAGCTTCCAACCAAGTGGGAGGGAAATCCATGAGAACCTAGGATCATATTTCATCCTTGAGACCACTGATAAAGCATTCACAGGAGAATGCATCTGACATGCCCTTTGTTTGAAAGGCCAAATGCTCAAAAGAAGTGATGAAGTCTCCCACGATGCCTGACTGTTTCAACTTGGTCAAATGACCTAGATAGTGGGTATCAGTATCAAAGTGGGCATAGAGCTCAGCAATAAACTGGGTCCAGGCAATATACCCCTGACATGATTTTTTGCGCCATTGCCACCATTGAAACGTTCAAGATCTAGATAGAGGACAACATAATGAAGTTTGGCCAACTCGTTAGTAATACCATGCAACGAAAAATAATGCTCCATTTGAGTGACCCAACTTGTAGGATTAGAGCCATCAAATTTATTGACCTCTACATGGGGAAGATGGGGTTCACGATGAAAGGAGTTGGAGTGAAAATGTGGAGAATGAGAGGAATCAACAACATTAGGTTGTGCCGATGAAGGACCCGTAGGGCGGTTCAACAATTGATTGGTAGCAGACTGGAGGGAGGTCAATTGGGTTGAGAGGTTGGCTTCCAAGGTGTCAATGCGGGAATTGGTGGAATCCAGGTGAGATGTGAGATGTGAGATGGGGACATGGGCTTGATTGATGGAATTTTGGAGATCTTGGTTGCGAGTGGTGGCCATTTGTAGAGGGGAAGTGCGGGTAAGGAAAAAATGGGTGGGTGGGACCACAAAAAAAAGACCTAAAGTAATAGGTACCACGTTAGTCAATGTTTGCATGGAAATATAATGGGATAGGCGGAAAAATAGGTAAACTGGGAAGGGGTCAGGTCCACTGAAACAAAAAGGATGAAAAAATCATTCTCTATCATTCTCTAAACTCAAGATCATTCTCTATCATCGATCTAGGTAGATCTATGCCTGAGATCTAATCTCGGTTGTTCCTTCTTCACACAAGAACGAAAATTCTAGTGCAATAATAAACGATCACGATCAAACCTTTGAATTAATATGACGGTGCCTGTTTCTCGACACCTGCAAAAGGATTTAACCATGTTATTTGACCCTCCTACACACATAATTTGAATTCCAACTCCGTTCCTCCTCGATTTCAATATGGCTCAAAGGATCATTGTTGATCTTTTCGTGATCAACAATGTGTCACGGTCCTTGCGTGCACCTTTCATCCGATACCCGTGCCTACAATCTAATAAGGTTCGAACTAGACTTTCATCATTCACACACATACACTAAATAGAGCTCTAAAACACCATTTTCAAACAATGATCGAAATAGAGTGATTTCACTATTTAATTGTACAATACTGTACATATGATTTACGTAAGGCATTTCTCCTCTAATGGCCTTTCACACTCACATTCTTGGCATGATTCTCTATTCAATTGGCCACCCCTTCTTGGAATGCTTCTACATTAATTTGGCCACACCTCTCATGCCCGTAGGTTGACAAATTTAATACAAAAGGATTATAAACTGTAATTTGTGTCAAATCCTAAAAATCCTCATACAAATCCCTAAGATCCTCTAGATCCACTAAATCCTCATTCTAGATCCACAATGTACTTAATAGAGATACAACCAACCCTAATATCTCTCTAAGTCCTCACAACTCTCGAGAACTAACTCAATTTCAACGCATTCCTCAACTAATACAAGTTTTCTAGAATTCCTTCAAACATAGGAATTTTCATCAATTACACAATTAAATTCAAATAAACCCAAGACCTCTAGGTCTATTCAAGCATGCTTGATTTTGGAGGCAGGATGCTCCTGCATCATATACACAAATGAAATGCTTCTATAGGATTAGAAATTAGAGAAAAAATTATAATTTTTTTAAAGAATAACAAACAAAAATGCAACATAATTGTATATGGTATTGACTTGATGAGGAAAATACGGTTTTTGCTTCTTAAATTTGACTAGCGACCACTGATATAAAACTAAGTATCTGTGAGATTATAAAAATGTTGGCAATAAACAAAATTATCAAATGCTAGGGAAGCTGCAAATTTCTTTGATTTCTTCCTAATATAGTAAGATGAATATAAAAATGTTAGATAATATGATTATACAATGGTGCATTATAAAAAATATACTCTTATCAAATGCAATTCTTCGATTGTTTACACGAGATTGAAAAAAATTGATTATCAATGTTAGTTTAATTGAAGCTCTTTTTTTCTTTGAATCGCAATGCATATTTAATATAAAAAATTAAAATTATTTTCGTGATTTAATAAAATATTTAGTCAAACAAATCGTTATAAAAAGTTAATCAAATCTATTTTAGAATAGTTCTCATGATTTAATATGCATGATGTTATCGCTTTATAAAATTGGAGGAATAATGATTTTGTTATATTTAACTATAAAAATTTTAATATTATCAAAATTAATGAAATGTTTAATAAAAATATTCAAGAATAAAATTTTAAAACATATAATTTAATAGTTTGTAAACATGTTTAATCAACATATTGTATCTTCTTTTCACATCAAAGAACTCACCTTGATTGGTTAAACAATATATAATGACATTAAATTATTATCGTGGAAAATGATATTAAATGATTATAACTAAAGTTAAAAATTATATGATATCTCAAATTTAAATGAGTGATACATCTCAAATTTGATTTAAAAATAGAGAAATAATTAACATACAGAATACATTTTATAAATCAAACAACTTAAAATTGATATCGGTTTTTATTTGGAATGAAAAAGAATAGAATGGAGGCCGCCATGGACGATACAGTAAGCAGGCCTCTACCAGCTCCTCACTATCCTGAACCACCTCTCTCATCGCTAGTCTAGAAACTTCTGCACCCGGTGGGACCTGTGGACTTTGGCTCCCACAAACCGG
The DNA here is from genome assembly GCA_009831015.1 of Picea engelmannii. NCBI lineage: Eukaryota > Viridiplantae > Streptophyta > Pinopsida > Pinales > Pinaceae > Picea > Picea engelmannii. Next base: position 134,734 of record ML791392.1, read on the forward strand.
TCACCATACACGCAACTCACTCTCTGGTTATTTTACCTATTACAGTCTTCCACTTCTCATCCTCCCTCACTCCTTTAGACTAATCTCTCTGTCCTCCTCTTACACTGATCCAAATTATTTTCGGCACAAAATGAGATCGGAGATATAATAAAGAAATGCACAGAGATATCGCAGATATTCGATAATATAATAGAAATATATCAGAGATGCAACCGTAAACACAGATATACAGTAATACACGATTTCTATTAATGAAATAAATGTACATAGACTGTAAAATACAGAGTGAAAGACTCGATAGAATGGTGGCAGCTTATCTCTGAGAAGAGATGTGACGGCTACTCGCATTCGCAAGAAGATGATTACAATGAGGCTCTGGAGGCCTTTTTACAATAAACAGGAATGTCAAAAGTCCTAGACATCCAAAAACCTAACCCTAGGAGATGAAGCGCCAAAAGTCATGTGGGCCCCGTTTGGGTAAGTTAGTACATCAACTTCTCGAGGTCGTAACTTTTGCATACGATCTCCGTTTTAGGCGTATGATAGCTCGTTGGAAAGGTATCATCGAGGAGATTCATTTTGGGGGCTCAATAAATCCTTTGAATATCATTGAGAACCTCGATCTCGAAAAACATTCATTTGGGCTCTCAAAATGGCCCCGGAAGTTAAAAACTGCTAAAAATAGTAAATTGCCAAATTTTCCAGAAAACTGTTTTGAGCCAATCAGAAAAGGTGGGTGGCCACTGATATCCACCTGGATCAATATTCCCTCCTTAGGAAGCAATGGTCTCCATTGCGTTGAGTTCCTAGGGAAGAGGGAAAAACATTTGCTGAATATGCATCTTGGTGAGCTGCTTGCCTTTCTGGAGATGTCGCGTTGCTCAGTTTGTGGAAGTTTTTCACGAACCTATTGAGGTTGAGGCTGTTCAACAAGTTGGGATACATGAGAGGATGGTGTGAAAAAGGAATCTTTTCGCTTTGTTGCAACCTTATCGACCTGCTTCTGTTGGATAGAAGGTGCTTGGGGCGAAGCTATAGTGGTTGCAGTGTCCTTCTATTCCCATTTTGAACAGATTGTGAAGAAGCCAAATTTTGCAGTATGAGATACTACCTTGCGACACTTTTTAGGTGGAATAGTAGTCGGAACTATCTCTGGTATTCTATAGAGATGACCCCCTAGAGAAACAATGACACTGTGGGGTCGAGACTCATAAACAATGTGGTGCTTCCACATATATGGTTGGCCCAAGAGAACATCACAGACATATAGTGGGGCAACATCACATAACACCTCATCCTTGAAGGGTTGGATGACATATGACAATCGACATTGCCGGCTGACACGAAGATCTCATCCTTGGCGAAGCCACCCGATGTTGTATGGTTGCGGGTGTGGTGTTGTCGACAATCCCAACTGTTTGACGACCTCTGCTGAGATGAGGTTCTTCTGGCTTCCGCTATCAACAATAAAATGTAGCGGGGTCCCCTTCACCCACATCTGTGAATGAAAAAGGCGCTCCCCCTCTTTAGGATCTGTTGGTTCTTCTGGTTGAATTACTGCGGTCGCGACAATAGCAGTGGGGTCTACGTCAATGATCCGTCCTTTACCAGTATTTTCAGAATCAAATTTTGAATCAGGGTTCGGCTCCTTGTCTTTGATCTCGGCCACCGATGATTGTTTTGAGTGAAATTCATCGGTGTTGTGCTAGGGGCTTTTGTGGAAATCACACCATTTTTCGGTGTCCTTCTTTGTCTTTCCGTGACCCTTCTTTTCCTGTGTCTTGGAATATTTTTCGAGAGACTGTTTGTTAGGGCCGTCTTTGTCATACTTTGGTTGTTGCGGATTTGCAGACCTGAATTTCCGTTTGTTCTGGTGCTTAAATTTCTATTCAATTTTAACAACATATCGATAAGCAGCACCGAGTGATGAGATATCCGGAAAATCCATTTCAGTCTGGATGTATCTGTGTAGAGCCCCACGATATTTCAGAACCAAATGTCGCTCGGAGTCTTTGATACCCAGCTTGGTGCACAAGGTATGGAAGGTATTGGTGAACTTCGGAACTGCTTGGTCCCTCTCTTGCCATAGCGTGGTCCATCTCATGTACTGGTCCTCATAGTTTCCAACAGGGTAATATTGTTCCTTTACCGCATCCACAAAAAAATCCCAAGGGGGATCGACCCCATATATTCCAGAATCCTCTGTGGAACTTTGATCCCAGTAAGTTTCCCACCAATGTTTGACATGAGGGAGAGATTTAAGGAGTGCGAAGGTGATATTTTCTTTGTTGAAAAAATTGTGAATAGAGAAATAACCTTCTAGCAGAGTTAACCATTTTTCTAGGGCTTTTGCATCTATCTGTCCTTCAAATACAGGAATATCAAAATTAACTTGTACCTTGAAAGTCGAGGTGCCTCCAAAGTGGTCGCTTGATGAAGATGTGCCTAATGCTATTGGCAGGCATTTAAGAATGTGGGCAAAATTCTCCATCATTTCGTTCCTATGTCGCGTGAGAGCTTGCTCAAGCAACATATTGATAAGATCGTCTGCTCCATCGTTTTTCTTTTCTTCCGCCATTGAGGGTTTCTTGGGTGTGTGAGAGAGATTGTCTTCAAGAGAGACAAGCTCGAGACCCAACTTGATATACTCAGACCTTGTCGGGGACATGCACTGAAAAAACGATCAAGAGCAACCTGCTCTGATACCACTGATTCAGATTATTTTCGACACGAAATGAGATCGGAGATATAATAAAGAAATGCATAGAGATATCGTAGATATTCGATAATATAACAGAAATATATTAGAGATGCAACTATAAACACAGATATATAGTAATACACGATTTCTATTAATGAAATAAATGTACAGAGACTATAAATTACAAAGTGAAAGACTCGATAGAATGGTGGCAGCTTATCTCTGAGAAGAGATGTGACGGCTACTCGCATTCGCAAGAAGATGATTACAATGAGGCTCTGAAGGCATTTTTACAATAAAAATGAATGTCAAAAGTCCTAGACATCCAAAAACCTAACCCTAGGAGATGAAGCGCCAAAAGTCATGTGGGCCCCGTTTGGGTAAGTTAGTACATCAACTTCCCGGGGTTGTAACTTTTGCATATGATCTCCGTTTTAGGCGTATGATAGCTCGTTGTAAAGGTATCATTGAGGATATTCATTTTGGGGGCTTAATTATTCCTTTGAATATGATTGAGAACCTCTATCTCGAAAAACCTTCATTTGGGCCCTCAAAATGGCCCCAGAAGTTAAAAACTGTTGAAACTAGTAAATTGCCAAATTTGCCAGAAAACTGTTTTGAGCTAGTCGAAAAAGGTGGGTGGCCACCGATATGCACTTGGATCATACACCAACAACCATCCACTCTGCCACACTACTTAGAAGAACTATACATCCTTGAGTTTCACAATGTTGGAGAGAGATGTCAGCGCACTAATGGGCGTAGCTGACGAGGCCCTCTGGAACAGTGAGGGCCTCTTTACCATGACAAATGAACTAGAAAAAATTGCACATAATGTCCCCTGTTGGATTAGGCCCTCTCTACACCGATGCACCTCAACGATATCTCAACCTCCACACTGACCCCACCTCCCTACCTACCACACTCCCCGATTCCTTCTCTTAACAATATTCATACTCACCCTTCCTGCACGATTCTCCCACCCCATCCAACACCCTTCACGACCCTTGCACAAACACCCACAGAAACTAACTCCCCCTTTAACCTCCTTGGCACACTACCGACTGCACAACCTATCTTCCCTTCACAATGCAGGGATAAAACACACTCTATACAATGGAGATCTGCTCGTTTTGCTTTGCACAAACGTCCGACTGGTGCCACTTCTAACGACGGCTTAAAACCACAGATTAGACCCTGGAGCACAAGAAAAACAAAGAGAAAAATGGTTCTAGGGAATGATATTGGCCTAGAGGACTCGGTCTCTCTAAGACATTGTGCATTAGTGGGCAGGATCTCCTACAAAAACCTCTGCGATTTGACCTCGCAGCGTGGGTGCAAACAAATCGACGACCATTGCTGGGCTATGTCCCAAAGATCTCCCATATGACCTGAGGTTGGCTCTGCTTTCGTTTTAAAACACCAGAGGACACTACTTATATTCTAGAGTGACCTTGGATCTTGGATGATGGTAGCCTTATGCTCAAGCGCTGGCAGACCAACTTCGACCCCTCATAGGACTACTTCTGATAGAGGCATTTCTTGGTTCTCCTCCCTGGACTACCACTTCATTTATGGAACCAGAAATCTCTTGATTCCATCGGTAATACACTGGGTTGCTTCATCTGTGTGGACCCACTATCACTCACTGACTCAGAAAATAAGTTGGAAAAAGTCATGGTAGAGATTGATATACACGAAGGACTGTTAGAGACCATCGACATTGAATGGAGAGGACAACTCATCTGACATAACCTGGACTATCTTGGCATCCCCTTCAGGTGCACACTCTACAGAAAAATGGGCCACCTCAGAAGCGTCTGCTCGGGTTACTTGGAAGAGGAACAAATGGAGGAAATTATGCTCGACCTCTCCACTAAGATGGACTCATCGGATGTAAACACACAACCTTCCTATCTGAATCTATCGGACTTTGGAGATTCAATCGACTCTAAATTAGTCACCGGTAAGCTCAAAACCATCTGTACCTCTCTTTTCATCTCTCTAACCTCCTGGGAAAAATATATTTTGGACTCTGCAACTACTTGGATACTCAGTGCTACCTCCCCTCGACCCGACTCCATACAGCCTATACTTTCCCCAGTTTCTCCCCCCTTACTTCGCTCCACTTGCTTGCCAGATGAGACCTCAACCCATACTATGAAGTCCCCCCCCCCCAACACAAATAGCACAGATCCCTCCCAGCCATTTCCTCCACCAACCACACATTCTACACATGTCCCCTCCAGTTCATTTCCTCTACTAGCCAAACTTTCTAAACCTGTATCTTCTAATCTGATTCCTCTACTATCCACACATTCTACACCCGTTTCCTCCAACTCGACTCCCCTAACTGTTGCGCCTTATCCTACTGTCTTAACTTGGGCCTCTACCTCAAGTACCTTGGGCCTCTACCTCAAGGGTTACTCCCTCGGCCATGACCCCCACTACACCTTTTGAGCCTGTGAGCCATGATCTTGAGCCTATTGAACAATAATCGATTCACTACTTTTTAGGCACCAGTGAAACTCAGCCAAGGGAAAACACACTCAGTGACATGCTAGACTTGCTCCTCTCATCCTACAAAGTATTTCTCACTCCCTCTCCCTTTCCCACTTACCCGGGGAAGTCGGTCCACAAGACACCTTATGCAGAGGGGATCCCGGGATATTCGACAACTTTAGAATCATCTCAGGGAAACGCACACACTTGGTCTAGAGGAATTGGATATGAACACTCACCGATCAAAACAAGAAGTGCTCGACGCAAAGAGGGGCATACCTTATCCTCTTCCACATATTCTTCTTCTCATCTCACTGATATCGGGGCACTTAGAGGTATAAAATCCCTAGCGCGATCCAAGTAATGATCATACTCTCCCTTAATATCAAAGGGGTAGGAGGGCCCCTAAAATCCTCCGCGTTCAGAATACTACTCTCTCGGTCTTCCCTTGACATCATCCTCTTACAAAAAACCTTGGTAGATGGAAAGAAAGCTAGGATTTTCCTTAACAAGTTCCATCCTAACTGGCTCACTTGCTCAATAAACTCGTTGGGTAACTCTAGAGGATTAGCTATAGTGTGGGACTCTACAAAATTAGACTTAGCTCCTTCCTGAGCTGTGGAGGCACTCTTCTTTCTAGATCTGGCCATTCGAACAATCAATAGATTAAACTTCTCAATACCTATGGCCCTTGCCTTGACAAGAAAACCTTTTGGGACAATGTGGAGTCCAACGGCCTCCTCGATCTCACAAATTTGATCATCGATGGTGACTTAAAATTCACCACCAGCTCGGTCGAAGTCTGGTGTGCCTTTGCCGCCCAGGACCCTTTGGTGGATTATTTTAACACTCTTTCCTGACTCATGATTTGGTTGTCATCCATCCATAAGTCTTGGCACCCACCTGGCGTAATGGAAAAGAGGGATCACCGTCCATCTCCAAGCATCTTGATCACTTCTACATTTTAGAAAGTCTTGTCTTAGTGGACGACAGGATCAGATGTTGGGTGGACTCACCATTTTTGTCAGACCACGCTCCTATTTTTATGCAATTTGGCACACTTGTTGTGCGTTTATCCCTTCCTTTCAAACTTAATTCCCGTTGGCTCATCGAGGAAGGTTTCAATTAAATTGTAATTGTTGTTTGGAATGACCCCATATTCCTGAGAGAAACAAGAATAAAACAACGCTTTCTTTGGAAGCTAAAGCAACTAAAATCTCACATTAAAATTTGGGCCACACATCATAGGCGACTAGAGCAAAGCATTAAAGATCTACAACTTTTCGATCCTCTGGATGGGCACATTGGGACTAGGCATCAACATTTAAAATTATTTGAATATGAGAGGAATACAATATTGCATGCAGATGAATCTCTTTGGAGGCAACGATGTAGAGCATAGTGGATACAGTGCGAAGATCTCAACAACAAATTCTTCCACCGATACAGAAGCTCTTCCGGGAACAAAAAGAATATTTGGGATATATTGGATGAAACTGGCACAAAACATAGTGGACAACAAGCAATTAAGGATGCCGCTTCTAGTTTCTTTAAATCTTTCTATGAGGCAAAGCCACTTCCCACTCTATAGGACCATGTTGTTATGGCACAACTCTACTCTCACTCAGTCACTGAAGAGGACTCCATGTCTCTGCACCCTACAGGAGGTTCTGGTTGCATTAAAATCTTTCTCATCGGATAAAATCCCGAGCCCCGATGACTGGACCGTTGAGTTCTACCTGCATTTTTTTGATTTGGTGGGGATTGAGCTTGTGGAGCTTGTGGAAGACTCCAAACTTCACGGTAAGATTACTAGGGCAATGAACTCTACTTTTTTGACACTTATCCTGAAAGAAAATTACCCAACCACTTTTGGTGACTATAGACTGATCACACTCTGCAATCTTTGCTACAAACTCATTTCAAAGATCTTTACAAACAGAATAAAACCCATCCTCTCACGATCTTTGTCAGTCGAACATCTAGGTTTTGTAAAGGGATGACAAATCCTTGATGTTGTTGGCTTCGCTCAAGAATTCTTACACAACATTAATAAAAAAAACTCACATGCTCTCATGCTCGATCTAAAAAAAGCCTTCGACTGCATAGACTTGAAATTCCTCAGATTGATATTTATCCAGTTTGGATTCAACCAAAACACTTTAAAATGGATTATGAGTTGCGTCACTAGTGCAAACTTTGTAGTGCTCATAAATGGTGAACCCTCCACCTTCTTCCATAGTGGAAGAGGCCTTCGACAGGGCTTCCCTCTATCACCGCTCTTATTCATCTTGGTAATGGGAGGTTTAAGTCTTCTCCTTAAAAAACGACAAGCTGAAGGTACGATTACAGGGATAAAAGTTTCAAGGTTAGTAAAAATCTTGCACCTCCTTCTTGTTGATGATGTACTCATAATGACCAATGCAAGTTTGCTCGAATGGAGGGAAATCTCTAGAATCTTAAAGATCTTATGCTTTGCTACGTGCCTTCAAATCAACTGGACCAAGTCGACCTTCCATTTCTCTAACATTCAAGAAAAAAACTTGGATCAATTGAAGGTCATCTTTCCACATACCTTCATCCACCTCTCTATTGGATCAAATACCTTGGATACTTCATTAACGCTGACAATTACAAGGCCTAAGACTGGGACTGGTTAGTTTCAAAGCTGGAAAAAAAAGTTGGACACTGGTGTAATAGATGGATCTCCATTGGAGGTCGTTACACTCTCATAAAATCAACACTTGAAGGTCAACCGATTTACTGGATAGCGCTTGTAGCCATTCCCATATTGGTTCTGGAAAAGCTTAGAAAGCTTACCTACAACTTCCTCTGTTCGGGCAGCAAGGACCACCACAAATTACACCTCTGCAATTGGGAATCGCTAGAAAAACTGAAATACAAAGGTGGCTGGGGGATAAGAGATATCTTCAAATTCAACCAAACACTGGCCGCCAATTCCCTCTGACGCGCCTTGAATTCAAGTGGCATTTGGAGTGTTCTCATCAAAGACAAATACTTACCTTTTATCTCTGTCACTTCTTTGCTTTGATCTGGATCTCCACACACAAGGAACGCCTCTCGGACTTGGAGGAATCTATCAAACTCAACACATTGGATCACAAGATGGATTTGTTGGAAGCCGGGCTCCGACCACTCCATCATAATTGGTAGGGATCGCATTCTAGGACTTGACCAAGCCTCCATCCTCTCTACACACCTAATTGCACATTTAAACTCAAAAAACACCCGTTATCTTGTTCAAGCCTGACATTTCAGTGAACCCGGGACCCCGACTGCAGGCTGGAAATTATGTAGCGATTTAGAACTTCCAAATGATATGGAAATGGAGTGGGTAAACTACTGTCTAGAACTTACTCACGCGAGCATCATTCTACATGATGTGAAGGATCAAATGTTGTGGGCTGGAGGGGACAATTCGAGCCATATATCGGTCAAGAACTTGTACACTTCCATTGCTAACACAACCTGCCAACACAACATCTCTCGTTGGCGTAAATATCTCTGGAAATGGAAAATACCGCTTAAGATTAAGCTTTTTACATGGCTTACAGTCGAAAACAAAATCCCCACCCGGGACAACCTTAAAAAAAAAGGTTGGACTGGCCCCAATATTTGCCAACTCTGCTACAGGGACGAAGAGATAGTCTGCCACCTCTTTGCTCAGTTCCATTTCACCCGCCTTGTCTGGGACAAGCTCATTCTGGACAAAAAATTAAACACTCACTAGATTGGGACCTCCATCTCTACCTGCTTCGATCATTGGACATCAAATAAGCATTATTACAAACTACTTCCTCCACTGGTCAATTGGTTTTTTTTTAAGGCTAGAAACTTTAAAATCTTTGAAAATAAGCCACCCTCTATTAGTGTTGTTGCTTACAAATCTCTTTTCCTATTTCAAAGCTGGAAAGACATACACCCAGACATAGTGAAAAAAAAGACCTTAGTCAGCCCCCTTATCTCAAAGGATACTTTGACGGGGTGGTTCGACGGTGCAACACAACACTGTGGAACTTTGAGTGGCACAGGTGGACTGATTAAAATCAATAATAACTCTCTTTACATATGGACTCTCTGTTGTGGCCCAGGCACCAACACAAGGGAAAAACTATTGGGTGCCTGGGCTACACTTCACTTGGCCTACAGACTAAACACTGAAATCCTTCATTTGATCGGAGACTCTAGAGTTATAATTGATTGGTTGAACCTCCAAGTTAAGCTACAAACTATCACACTCTTGGCCTGGAAAGATAGAATCAGATTACTAAAACGCCACTTCAAGAAACTCTCTTTCTCACATTCCTCCCGAGAATTCAACAAGGAAGCGAACCTGCTATCAAAGACAACATTACAAAGAAAAGCAGGTGTGCTCACTTATAAACATTGGCTGGATGGACATGAGGGACCCACGCTTGCTATCACATTTTTTTAGGATTGGAGGATACAGTCTTGTTGGTAGATTTCAGTATATTCACAAAATATATCGTTAATCTTTGCAGCAACAAACTCTTGTATAGTCTGCATAAATTTCGTTTTTTTCTCTTTCTTAAAGACTTGTAGTAGTTTCTGAATTTTTCTCTTCATAACTTTGATCTCTCGCCAACTATTTGGCTAGTAGACCATTTGTAGGCGAAATATGTACTTGTCAGTGATGTCCCTCTGCTGATGTATCTTGATGTGAGAACACATTATATTTTCAAATATAATTGAGTAATTTTTTCTGTTGGAAAAAACTTCAAATTGATATAACAAAACATGATATACATGAACGATAATATCAAAATCAATATATATGTGAGATATACATCTCAAACATGTCCAATATGACATCTCAAATTTAAATTGATGATACATCTCAAATTTGATTTAAAAATATAGAAAGTATTAATAATATAAATTATTACCATATATATAATACGTATTGTGAATAAAACAACATATATATCAACATGATATGAAAAGACATAATATATTTGAATGCTACTATCAAAATCAACACACACACACACACACACACACAACATGTTAAATATTAATGTAATATACATATCACAATACTTAAATATATACATGTCACTAGCTGCTATAAGCTAGGTTTTCCACTAGAGCCAGAGGCATCAATACCTCCACTAGATAATAATGTAAAAAATAGTATATGAGGAGGTGATGGTGTCTAGTGTATTGCTAGAGGAGGTGGTGGTCTATCAGTTGCTAGAGTATGTGTTGATTGGTATACTACTAAAGGAGGAGATGGTGACCATTCTACTACTAGAGGAGAAGATGGTAGTTGGTCTAATGTTTGAGGAATAGATGATGGTCAGCTTGTTGTTGGAGGAGAAGATGGTGGTTGGTATATTGTTAGAGGAGGAGATAATGTCTAGTCTGATGTTGGAGGAAGAGATGGTGGTCAATGTTCTTTTGGAGAAGATGGTTCACTGTCTTCTCATGGAGGAGATGGTGGAGGTGGAGGAGGAGAAGGAGATGGAGGATCACTATTCTCAACAAACAAATTTGAAGAATAAGATCGATGGAAAGACCTTACCTCTCAAGTAGGTTGAGGGAACATACAACATGACACGTAAATAATGTGATACCTTGGGAAAGTATCATCCATATTTATGCAAGCTCAGGGTTCCACATGATCTCCCTAGCTCATGTAAGGACCACACCGTGGTGAGGCATCAATGCACATATATGATCCATCATCTGCTAATGAAATATGTGATTTGGCCTACGTGGAATGTCAGGTCTTTACACTTGAGGTGGCTCATCTACCTTATCCATCTCCTCATCTTGTTTGGGAGGCGCCTCCCCAATACACATTGCAACATCTACAAAATAGTAGACAATAGTAACTAGAAAATTTAATTGAAATCTTACAAACAGTTACATGTGCATTAAATAAGACAAAACAAATGTATAACTAGATTAATCAAAATATAGTGATAATATAGCCTTTTGCATTTGGTGGCTTGACTGGAGTAAATAGGATGTTTGGACATCTTCACCAATCCATTCCTGCATATGGGTACTATACAAGATCGAGGACATGTGCATATGCACATTAGTCATCAAGTTAGGAGGGAGATAGTCAAATGTAGTTCGAGTTACTTGGAACCTCTCAAAAAATAAAGTAAATAACTCTAAAGCAAAGGGGAAGAGTACAATCCTCTCATCAAACACAGTAGGACAACGATCAAGAGGAAAACAAAACTATCACAAAAAAATGGTAGATCACCTAATCGGTTTGGGCCTCTAATTAAACTATCTTCATAGTGTATCATAGGGAACTAATGTCTTGACTGTTAGAAGTATAGTTTGTCAATTTCATGACCATTAGAAACAAATAGGTGAATTCATGATCTTGGTCTTATTTATTCACAAGCCATGCATGCAAAAATGGCCTATGTAGACCCTCAATCAAGGTTTTACCTCAATGGAAGTTTCACGCCAAAAACAACTATACATTTAAAAAATAACTCAACCAAGGATTTTAAAATACCTAGATCGAGGGTTTTTAAAGCCCTCAATCGAGGTATTTTAAAACACTTGATCAAGGATTAGACCTCGATCGAGAGATTGAAAATCAAGAATCGTTCTCTATTTTTGTAGGTTTTCACAGAGTTGTAAATTCTAGTAGGTGAAATCTTATGATTTCTTCCATGAAGGTAGTAAACTTGGTGTATGTATATTTTTCATTGAATTCTCTATCCAATGACATATAAGTTTCTCATTTTTTTATTTCATATAATATTTTTTTAATTATTTTTTTAAAACTTATACAAACTTTTTGTCTCATAAGTAGTGAAAACCCCTAGAGAAAAATATATATATTAAAAACTACATAATCAAGATATTATAAAAAAATATGTGTGCACTCCATCGATATTTCCTCTTCAAAAGGGTATTTATAGTTTTTTATTTAATGTAAATAGGTGACACAAACGTGTTTAAAGTGCAATTCAAATATTAATTTGTGGGCTTTAAAAAGATAATAAAAAATATAATTTCTTCCCCCCTCCCCCGAAAAAAATTCCTCCATTGTTACATTTTATGTAGATCATGCTCATATAGTTTTTTTTTTTTGAAAATTAAACATTTAACACTAAGTTAGGTGTTAGAAACTAAAGTCACTTGTTAACTTTTACAAAAATTTGCAAGGACAAGTTTTTAATTAAATGTAAATATGACACATTAAATGTGATTATTATTTTTTTTTGTAAAAAATTGTCGTTAAAAAGATAACACAATTCCCTACAAATTATTTTCTTATTACACATCAAAATTCATAATTCGTTTATGTGTTTTGAGGACTTCAATTTAAAAAATATGTAAAATCTCAAATTTTCATTGCCACAATGCACTAAAAAGTGGGACACATATTCATGGATTCACCCACGCACCTAACTTCATCTACACTAAATGCATGTACACACAACTAGCCACTAGCAACCTGGAAGGCACTAGGGTCAGTGATAGTTGCATTGGCATATCTTTGCACATACCAACTAGTTATCTCTCACAACATCAAGCAACAAATTTTGGGAACTGGAGAAAATTCTCTCCCTAGAAAACTACATGGAACTAGGGTTAGTGATGGTTGCAGTGACATATCTCTGCACATACCAACTAGCTCTCTCTAGCAACACCAAGCAGAAAATTGGGGAACTGGGAAAAGTCCTCTTCTCTCCTAAACAACATGATAATACAATAAATATCCTCCTTTATGGGTTGGTACCACAAATCGAGACCGATGATCCCAATAACGGATAAACCACATCAACAAAAATGAGTTCCCCTTGAGGGATGTAACTTCCTCATAAAACTTGTGGAGGCTAGAATCCCTCACAAAGATTGAGTATGTGTTGTAATGGGGTGAGGGTAGATATCTCTCTCTGGGCTCCAACTCATGTATGATGAATCCATACCGTCACCCCACAGACCTGTAACTCCTTTCAATCCAAAACCATGCATCGCGACTGTGTGAGATCGAATCTCGTAGGCGCCACGATCCGCCTCCTTCCATAACAACAACATGGTCGCATCCTCATTGAATCCAAACGTACGTCTAGTGTTCCAGTCCCCATGGATCATCACCATCAGAAGAGCTACCCGCTGATCTCTTCATAATACCGGCTGGTGGACGAGATCGGGCACGGCGTGAGCGCTGCGGTGTATGAAGCCAAATGCCTCGTGCTGGACGAAACTGTGGCGATCAAGAGTATCGATCTGGAACTCCTGAACGCCACCCTAGATGACGTCCGCCGAGAAGCCCAGATGATGAGCCTCATCGACCACCCCAACGTCCTGAGAGCCCACTATTCCTTCATCGTCCAGCAGAGCCTCTGGGTCGTCATGCCCTACATGGCGGGGGGATCGTGCTAGAGCATAATGAAAAAATCCTTCCCCAATAGTTTCGAGGAGCTCGTAATAGCCCTAATCCTAAAAGAGACCCTAAAGGCCCTGGAGTACCTACGCCTGCAAGGGCACTTACACAGAGACGTCAAGGCTGGGAATATATTGATAGACTCCAGAGGGGGAGTCAAGGTTGGGGACTTCAGAGTCTCAGCGTGCATGTTCGACTCCCGGGACGGGCAGAGATTGAAGCGAAATACTTTCGTGGGAACCCCTTGCTGGATGGCTCCGGAGGTCATCGATCATGGCAATGGGTATGATCACAAGGCCGATATATGGTCATTTGGGATTACTGCACTCGAGCTCGCGCATGGCCATGCCCCGTTCTCTAAGCTCCCGCCAATCAAAGCCCTCCTCATGCAGCTCCAGGGCGCCCCGCCAGGTTTGGACTATGAAACCGATAAAAAGTTTTCTAGGTCTTTTAGGGAAATGGTGGGTCTGTGCCTGTGCCTAGTCAAGGACCTGGATCGAAGGCCATCCATTGAGAAGTTATTGAAGCGTTCTTTCTTTAGGCATACTAAGAGTCCGGACTATATTGTTAAGCATGTTTTGGAGAATTTTCCCAGTTTGGTTGAGAGGGTTAGGGCGATCAGGGCTAAGGAGAGTCTCAGGTTTAGGAGGAGGAGGAAGACGAGGATGGTCACATCGGGATGCATCATGTCAATATGAGGAGGATCAGCGGGTGGAATTTTAATGAAGATAATCTAAAATTTGAGCCCATGTATCCAGTGGATGAGAACGCTAGACTCTGCTGTATTGAGATTGGGGATAGCGGGTTTAAGACGAGGGAAGGATGAGAGAATTTGAATCCCAATGCCCAAGTTAATGCTGTAACCAATAGTATTACAGAGGTTAAGGATACCCAACTTGATTCTGAGAGCAATTTCGTTCCAGAGCCTAAGAATACCCAAATTGATTCTGAGAGCAATTGTGTTCTAAAACCTAAGAATACCCAAGTTGCTTCTGAGGCCAATTCCATTCCAAAGCCCGAGAATACCCAAGTTGTTTCCAAGACCAATTGTGTTCTAGACCCTAAGAATACCCATGTTGACTCTCAGAGCAATTGTGTCCTAGGGCCTAAAAATAGTCAAGTTGCTTCCGAGGCCTATTGCATGCCAGAGCCTGAGAGCATCATTGAGTTTGGACATAAGCCTCAGAGTGATGCTAAATCCAATACAATGCCAGAAACTGGAAAGACTAGATGTGGCTCAAGGTTTGTGGCATTGTGTGTAAGGAGATGCATCGATAAAATTGTATCTTATAAATTGACAAGACAAACGCACAATTTGGTGCAGGCCAAATGGCATGAACGCATTGCATGAATTGTTTTTTTTATTTGAAAAAAAAAGAGCCAAATTCAATATTAAATTTGTTTAAAATGTAAATGAGTAGTGTTTGGTCTTTTTCGTCACTTTGGTAAGAAAAAAGAGACTATTTAGTGCAAGATAGGATGAAGCTACACTACAATCAAGATGTTATAGTTAATCCATATACACAAATCACCAGTGTGAGATGGATAAACAAAAAGAAAAATAAATATAAAGAGCATGGGAATGAAGAATAACATTATCAAATGCAAGCAAATATGAAATGTATACCAATGGTAAGGTTATGTAAATACACCATAGAGGATTGGAAGAAGTAGATGGGATCTCCTCTCCTCCTTGGGAAGGTCCTTTGATATTCCTCCAGGCCTTTCTATCTCTCTTTGAACCAAGAACTGCACAAAAATCTCTCCAAAGGGGAGAGAAAAATGCACAAGCTTTGAGTTATGGTTGCTACAATTATAGCTTGGGAAATATGGTTCTCCAAGAATCATCCAAGTAACATAACAATGCATGGACTTCTATTTTTGAAATGCATGACCATGGCTTCTATTTATAGGCTTCCTTCAAGCTTCATAATAGCTAGCTCCAAGTGTGGAGAGGGTGTCACTTGAATGCGGTTCCCTATGTCTTGTGTGGACATAGAACCACTTAAGGTACTAGCTTTGAATGGCATGGAGCTCAAGACCACCCTATACCTCAAAGCATGAGTACTCATGATGAGATTTTTTTCATTAAATGTGTCGAATGTTGGTGAGATTTTTCTTCAAGTGGATTTGTGTGAGTTTTGAAGAAACAAACGTGCAAACATGTGCAGATTATGAAAAATCCACTCTACAAAGTCATGTTGATGCACAAAAAATCCACTTTACATAGTTTTGGTGATTTGTTGAGTATAGTGTATTAGTTCCATGAGTTAGCACTTTGTTGTATTGTATTGATGACCCTTTTGGTGATCACCTATATAGCTTTGTGAGTGATTTTAGGTGATAACAAGGAGGTAACAAACAATTTACCCGGTCTCTTCCCTACTGAGGAGGCATGGTTGCCTCATAGAGAAAACAATGAAAATATGGTATTGTTTTACAACAATTGAAAACTAAACAAACCCATGAGCAAAGCGAAGAACTCAAAGAATCTAAAAATGCATTAGCATTGATAACGAGGAGGTCATACATGGATAGTGGGCTACAGTGCTTGTGTGGTTGGAAGCACTGAATTAAATGTAAAAATGAAATTATAGTTTGATAAGTGTGCTCGATAGTAGGATGCCCCAATGCATTCATAGAAGAGTGGCACACCATTAGATTTAAAAAAAATCATAGGATGGCATTCTATTTCATGGAGTGCATAATTGTGTGTTTGAGTTATTAATCACACTAGTTAATTTTTGAATTTTTTAAAATGAAAACCTCTATTTTATAACAAAATATCTAAACCTAGTTCAGTGCTTCTTACACATAAACGCACAAATCTGTTTACAGTCGTATGACACACTATAATGTGTATTATAAAAAATGAAAAATTATCTAGAACACCTATATAATGAATGCACCACTGCTCCTTCAATGAGAGAGAATCAATACACTTTTGTAATTTTTTAAACAACAATGAATATTGATAACAAAATATCTAAACATTATCCAATGTGTTATAAATACTATCACAATGGTGTGATGAAATGTTAGTGGTGCACCAATTGAATTTTTTTAAAATTTGTATATAGTGAGCCATTCCTTGGGGTGCACCAATGTGTGTTTGAACTATTAAATGCAACAATTAGTATTTGAACTTTTTGAATAAAAACTTATATTTTATAACAAAATGGCTAAACCTAATTCAATGTTGCTTACATTTAGATGTATTTGTGTGCTTATAGTCTAATGATGCAATGTAATGTGTTATTGCAAAACAATAAAACGTTCTCTGGTCACAATAATGCTTCTTCTATGGGAGTACACGAATACGTTTTGTAATTTTTTCACTAAAAACCAATATTCTATAGAAAAAAATGTCTAAACGTCATTCATTGTGTTGTATATTGTGATGCACCAGTGTGTTTATAAGTTATATGCACACTGATTAGAGTATGTTTAAAATTAAAGTAACATTTTTTTTTATTTTTATTTTTAATTATCATAGATTAGTTATAATGATATTTATTGCCCCTGGTTATTTAAAGAACCAACGTGCCATAGTTGTGGATGCATTGGTGCACTTCATATGATTTATGCATATCAACAGAAAACCTCCTAAAACTTTCGGCCACCTACCTCCACTAACAACCTCCGTTATAAACAGACAAGGGATAATTCTTTTAGGGAGGTTGAATGCAAAATCATTTGCTAAAAGGTGTTTTCCTTATAGTGTTGAGCATTCATAAAACTTAACTATAAACATATGATTGCACTCTTTGTTAATTCAATTGCTTGTTTGTTGTAGGTTTGAAATGTATAGTTGTTGTGGCATTTGCTCTTGGAATGTGAGGGAATTGTATCATTATATTCATAATAATTACATTTATATGTTAATATAAATGATTATTTTACTTTTCTATTAAACCAACATTATTGTTTAGTCGATTATTATAATATTTGTCAATGATTATTTTACTTTTATATTGAACAAGCATTGTTTAGTCAATTCTTATAATATTCAATGTGTCTTGTGACTTAAATTACACTATTGGAGACCATAAAAGGTAATTTACTCTATATTTTTTGTTTTTCCAATTGCAAACACTACTAAGAGGCGACGTTGTCTAACTGTTCTATGAAATGGTTCTTTTCGCTGGAATTCGATGATACAAATTTGTACGAAATCACTATTTTTTGTTTTTTAAAATCCATTTCCGAATGCAAAAATGGATTCATCATGCTGAAAAACTCTTGGGGCACTCAGATTATACAAAAATAATCATTCAAATCTATGGATCTAACAATTTCTCGCCATATTTTGGGCAAATTCCCTCTAAAAATATTGTCGAAAAATAATCATTTCGTGAAACATTTAAACTACGACCTAAAAAACAGATTTGGCATGGAATTTCAGTTGGACAATTGACAACTAAATTGTTCTAATAAAATATGCAATCTTTACTTCATAAGTTCATGTCTTTGAATTTGAATTTTAACTTTGATTGAATGATTAGATAATAGTATGAAATATATGCATTAACTATGTGTACAATTTTATTTGATTGAATTGTTGGATAATAATATGAAACATATGCATTAACTATGTGTACACTTTCATGTTGAAAAGTCAAATAGAATTTGGTTTTTTCCAATAATCATGCTTCATTTCCCAAACAATAACTACTATTCACATTTTCCACTTTGTAGATTTTCTATTGTAATTTTAGTTGAGCAATTAAAAGCAATTAATAGAATCTTTATTATTAATTATTGAAATAATATTGTAATTTAATATATTATTTTATAATAAAATAATATTGTTATTTAATATATCATTTTCATATGTACAATACTATATTAAAAAAAACTTATTAAATATTTTAATAAAATAACAGTAGTTTATAAAAAATCCTAATCATCTCACACACTTTAGTTAGAAGAACAACTATGGACATGCATACATCAAACTCATGTCTAGTTATTTTTAAATTGGTTCCAAGTTATAAATTTAAGTTAGATAATTGTATTTGTGAAGTTAAGAATGACCCTCACATAAGGCCGATTTTTTATATTCAATTAGAAAGATATTAATTTGATTTTTTTTATTTAATTAGAAAAGATATTAATTAAGTTATTGATAAAAGTTTCTACCCTAATAAAATTATGAATATAAACATTTCCAATATTTTTAGAAAAATTCTATGAAAAAGTGGATGATTGGACAATTGGGTTCTAAAACTATGAATATAAACATTTCCAATATTTTTGGAAAAATTCTAGACAATAGGTGGATGATTGGAAAATTGGGTTCCAAGATAGACAATAATGTTAAAGATGAACTTGATATTGTTCTCAAATCCATTAAGGAACTACATACTATCATCGTCAAAGTGCAAGAATTTATAAGGACATCAACCTAGCCAAGTATGTAAATACTATAAAAATCATGGACACATGGAGGATGGGTGTTGGGACTTGTATCTTGAATTTCTTCCCAGTACAAGAATGTGAAGAACGTTTTTCTTACATAATTAAACAAGTGCATAAGATAGAATATTCAAGGGGAATGATTGCAGTTAGAGTTGGTCAAATGGAAAAATTACAAAACATATATGAGAGGGGTGGGGTTGGGGGTGAGGGTGCGGGGTAATATTAGAGAAAACACATCTCTATGAGGGTGGGGGTGAGGGTGCGGGGTAATATTAGAGAAAACACATCTCTATGAGGGTGGGGGTGAGGATGCGGGGTAATATTAGAAAAAACACACCCTCACATATATGAGGGTGGGGGTGACATGTAATATTAGAGAAAACACACCTCTATGAGGGTGGGCGCGGGGGGTAATATTAGAGAAAACACACCCCCACATATATGAGGGTGGGGGTGAGAAAACACATGTTTTCTCTAATATTACCCCTCGCTCCTATGTTTTATCTAATATTACCCCCCATCCCCACCCTCACCCTCACCCTCCTAATATGTTTTCTCTAATATTACTCCCCACCCCTATGTTTTCTCTAATATTACCCCCCACCCCACCCTCATAGAGATGGACCTTGAAAAGTTTTGGAATGAGTAGGGGGAATCCACAAATATTCCAAACGTAGAACCCATAAAACTTTGAATCCAAATACATTACCCCCACCCTAGGATAATATTAGAAAAAACATCTCATCCATTATAAAAACATAAGGAATGAATAGAAAAATCATTTCATTTTAAAACTCAAGTTAAGAAAGAGATTATAACATTTATATTTGATTTAAGTAGTTGAAAGAATCTTATCCCATAATCACTCACAAATATTCTAACTTATATTATTAAAATATTCTACAAATACCTACACAAGGCAATGTACACATACCTACACAAGGTAGTGAGTTGATATTGAAGAAACAATGGAAGTTTATGTTTTCCATCTCATTTAAGTGTATAAGTGAAACTAAATCTCATTTAGTGTATAGGTGAAACTAAATATGATGTGATGCCATTCAAGTTGTGATGTGATAGTGGTCCATCCCTAAATATGTTGGATAAGGACACTAAAGACACTATTTTCTTAAGGCATGGTAATAAATGGTGCTTTCAAGGAAAGTATACATGGTCAAAGCCTATGAATATAGGGAGAATATGTCCTTTATCTCTACAAATCAAGTTAAGGGGCTAATTAATACTAATTGAAGTCTAATTTTGGTAATAGGTTTAAAAATAGAACACATACATGGCCTACAATAAGCCCCTATAAATAATGGAGCAAAATCATCTTTGTAATGGATACAAAATCATGTGGAGAAATAAATTAAATGATATAAATACTACAAATAAAAAGTTGGGTTGTATATTCCACTTTGAACAGAATATCATAAAGAATATCAATGCATTTTTTGGGTGCATTGTTGAAAACTAATTATGGAAATAATTATACATTGATCATTATCAATGAATTCAACTAGAGAACATGATTTATGCTATGATGTAAGATGGTAACATGACAAGTGGAGAAGCTCTTCTTCACCAATATATGGTTACATTTTGAATTTCACAAACTCATCATTTTTAATATAAGCAATTGAATTTTGAGTAGTTTTATGTCCATGCTATGAATATTGGTGTACACCACATCGAAGAAGAGTACCACATCCCATTCATAGATGGTCAATTTGAAATCCTAATGCAAGTGTTATTATAACTATCGAAAATGCACAATCATAAACATTTCAAGACATGGGATGATCTGCAAACTGTCGTGGATACTCCACTGTAATAGTTCGTCCCAATAGATATTGTATTATATTGTAATATTTTATTAATGCAATTTTATTTTCTTAGATCTCAAATTTATTATCACTAGCTTATTTGTTCAAATTATGAAATAACTAAATAAGAAAATGAAAGTACAAGAAAAAAAACACACCATCCACACAAATGAACACAAGATGTATCAGGAAACTCAATACGAGAGAAAACCCATCTAGAAGATGAGGCCTATTCTATTCTCTTTTCTTCAGTTATGAAATACAAATACAAAGAAAGAGGCACTCATTATGGAGTTTGCTTTGGCAGTGTGGCCTAAATGGCTACAACAAAATCTTATTCCTCCTCTTTTATGCTCTCAAATCCACTCCTAGATGGTATGCTTAACTATGAAACAAGTGCAATGCTAAATAATGGAACCCCTTCTACTCCTAGCAGTCCAGTATTTAACATACCCTGACAACCATCTAGGGTTAGGGTTTTTGCTTGCCTTAACCCTCAACTAGTGATAAGGTTTGGACCTTTTAGAATCTTCTTGAAAGTCCACATGTGGATAGCTTCACATGTGTGATTAATGGAGGCTAATGTGGCATCCACTTGTACCATGTTGGTCAACTTGCATGAGACATAACTTCTGCATACAAGCTCTCATAGAAGCAATTTTTTCATTGTTGGAAAGGTATCAATGTGTAGAATAACATCAAGGGGATATGAGCCATGCTTGTAAAGTTTTAACCTAAAAAATGTCATTTGATGCCTCAAAATGGCTCTAAAAGGTTCCATACCCCAAATCTCTAAATCGAGACCTGCCACTAAAATAAACCCTACAAACCAATTCCTCCAATTTTTTTTACCTAACAAATACTAAGATAAATGAAAAATTATATAATTATTCATTCTAAATCATGAAATGAAAAACTTCCATACATTAAACATTATAAAATAAAGAAATGAGCACATAAATGTTGATGATACCACTTAATACATATTTATAATATTTTCCTAACATAAATTTTCACTTACATGATTTTCAAATAGTAGAGACTAAAAATAAGCACAAATAGGAAGAATGGAAATACAAGTTGGAGTAAGAAGACATGTAGAAATCAAAGGAAAATAAAGCTAATTTTATTTGGTATAAACCATTTACAGTACTTAAGAAAATTGGTGAAAACATATCTAAAGTTGTGTCTAGATGTGGGATCAACTTCATAGTTTTAGATATCACTTGTCTTGAATACTCCTAATCCATTTGGTTTTTTTCCCAAAAATTCCATTGCTATACGATGCTAAAATTGATTTTGTATCATAAAATATTATGACGTAAATCCACATTAGTTTATAATCTAGAACCGTTGTGAATTGGGTAAATTCCATAGCTATAGAATGCTAAACCTGATTTTGTATGATAAAATATTATGGCGTAAATCCACGTAGTTTATAATTAGGCCGAAAGGTGTACACCTATTGACAATGGGCACAATTAATGATCTTTTAACCCTATTTAACCTTAAATCCTAATCTGATGGCTATGCATTGAAGATGTTGGCATATTCTTAGTCGTCCTCCAAAATCAATGGCTCAGATTTATTGTTCATAATTTTCTTGCATTTATCAAAGCATCCGTTAACATGTTTACTTTTTAACATTTACCTAATCACATTAAAAAATCACTGTAAGGATATGCAATTGCCACGTTTAAATAATTAAGTAGGATTAAACCGTACAACCAAACGTTTCATATTACCACAGACGGATTACGAATTACCACAGAAGTTTTATGACAAGCGATCTCAGCCAATACCTTTCGGCGTTCTCAACCGCGAGTTAGCGGCTGTGCTAGTCTAGAATCGATGTGAATTAGGTAAAGTGTATGGGAGCGGATGCTATGGTAAAGATAGCTAATTGAGAGATAGGACTGATGGTGAAGACTACAAATTGTTTACGTGAAAATTGCATCTAGGCGTTTAAATTCCTTCATCCATGTGAAATATAAGTTATGTGCTGAAATAACAAAGTTCGATTCTTTGGGAGGCTCAACCATGCAGCTCAACGAGGGGCCCTTCATTTCGTGCCAAAAACCTAGCAAATAAAGATAGACTCAAGAGAAGTGGATTCACCTATATTCGAGAGTGTTGTTGGTTCATTTCTTTTTTGGGAATTGACTAACCTAGTTGCTTGCATGAGCTAAGTCATTGTGGGTGAAATAAATGTCAACGAACTCCACCTCTGTGCCTAGGGAAAAGGAAAGAGAAATATAGATCAACAATATTTTTTATGGGTTGGATAGCTGGCAATAATCACAGTAAGGTAGTGGTCGAACGTGTGGTTGCACCCAGAGATACTATAATAAATGGTATCGTGACCCATGCACACATAAGTGGATCAAAGCCCACCCCCATGTCCTTCAACTTTATGCCCGCAGGGGTGTAGACCGATTGGCAAGTGCCGTGTAAATGGAAGGAACTATGTAAAATGAGGTCTCAAGGTCGATTCTCACCCCGATTTACCCGGAGGGCGTGCTTGCGGGCGATGCGTTTCTCCCTAGGGGTTATAAGGCAGCCGACAGGATTCGAACCCGTGTCACGCGAGTACGATACTGCCGTTGTTACCGATTCCCCTAGTTACAAAAAAATAAAAATAATCACAGTAAGGCCCATTTCTTTCTTCACTCACCTACAATAATGTAGAGCATAGCGCATGTTATACAAAATTGAGAGATAGTCATAAGGGATTTTCTAGTCTTTTTTGAAGATATGCTAATGCACTTACCTAAACGACCTTAGAATGTGAGAAGGATCTTCTTTGTTTGTTTTTGGCTCTCGGAGCTTAGAGATTCTGTCGGGCTCCTGAAGATTAGATATTTTTCCTGCAGCTTTAAATTTATTTTAAAACAGCTCGGTGCAGGTTTGTTCTTCGATTATGTAGCTTTACATAGTTTGATGTTTGGACGTTTTTTAGGTCAGTCAAGAAGAGTACACAGGGGATGGATCTGTTAATTTTTGGGGAAGGCCTTGTGTAAAAGAGAGTACAAGAGGGGATGGATCTGTTAATTTTTGGGGAAGGTCTTGTGTAAAAGAGAGTACAGTGACCTGAAGGACATACCCATGTGAAATGTTTGAAAATGACATTATAAATGCCTCATATTAATCTGTGAAGTCACATTTTCGACATTATAAATGCCTCCCTTGTATTAATATGTAAAATCACTTTTTTCCATTCTAATTTTAAGGCATCACCAAACTTGGTTGAAAACTCTCTTGGGTGAAAACTTAGGGCCATCATATAGGAGCATGTAACCTTGAGATGAATTTTAAATGTTTGAAAATGGCATTAAAAATGCCTCCCTGATATTAATTTGTTTCGAAAATGTTTTTTTTCAATAAGGTGATGTCGAAGCCAGGGAAAAAAGCTCCTTAGGCCACCACATAGGACCACATATTTAACCTTATGATAAATATTCCAGTGCCTATTTTTGGTCTCCTGGATGGTCACCCATGCTCCCACTCTTCCAGCATAATCACCCATACTTAATTACATAATTCTTAACTGAATTTTATAATCGACGACCTATCTCAAGGTTACGTTTGAAAATCATGTTGCCAACCTATTTAATTTTCACTTTTGCATTGCAGGAAATGAGTGTTGTGAGTGACTAACATGCTATGGAATCAATACACATCTAGTGACTTACTTGGCAAAAGTGTTGCATCAAGGAAATGGATTAGTTGTTTTGTATTGCTCGCCTGTCATGTTTAAGATACGGAAAGTACCTCGTTCCATGAATTCTCCTATGCCTACTTGATATTAATTTGTTTCGAAAATGTTTTTTTTCAATAAGGCGGTGCCAAAGCCAGGGAAAAAAGCTCCTTGGGCCACCACATAGGACCACATATTTATCCTTATAATAAATATTCTAGTGCTTATTTTTGGTCAAACTGGATTTCTTGGATGGTCACCCATGCACCCACTCTTCCACCATACGCACGCTTAATTACATAATTCTTTACAAAATTCTTAACCAAACTTTATAATCGATGACCTATCTCAAGGTTACTTTTGAAAATCATGTTGTCAACCTATTTAATTTTCACTTTTGCATTGTAGGAAATGAGTGTTGTGAGCGACTAACATGCTATGGAATCAATACAAATCTAGTGACTTTCTTGACAAAAGTGTTGCATCGGGGAAATGTATTAGTTGTTTTGTATTGCTCACCTGTCATGTTTAAGAAACTGAAAGTACCCCACTCCTCGAATGCTCCTGCACCAATAGGTCAAATAATAGCTCAAAAGGCCTAGTCTCGATAAGAAGGATGAGGAAAGGCAGGAAGAAACATGTTGGCATTGGAATTAGATGAGTGATTGGAGCTGAATATTACCCACAAAAGAAGACGACGATGAAGAGGAAGAAGAATATTACCCGCAAAAGAAGATGACGAAGAAGAATAAGACCCGTTCAATATGATGTCTGTAGCTTTGAAAATTGCAAAGGGCCTAGGCTTACTACAAGTGTGAGGACTTTGTGTAGGTTTTGTTGGGGTCCAAAAGGGGAGAATAGAAGAGAAGAGTGGAGAAGGGACTCTCAACATTTGACTGTTTGGTTTCCTTGCAAGGAGGTTCCATTTCAATGCGGTGAGTAATAGATGGGTTTGACACGGTTCCATTTCAATGCAGTGAGTAGTAGATGTACATGACACACATTCACCCTTAGAAAGACACACATCTATTGCACATCATATCAACCCATAAACTTGACCACTAATATAATTTTATTTTATTTATTTTTTAAATCAATTTTAAACAATGACAAAAACTTAAATAATATTTAGCTTCACCGTAATTATTTAATCCCATCAATATGTGATGGGCCAATAAAAAATTAAGAATAAAAAATTTTAAAAATATAAAAAATAATTTTAATTTAAAAATAAAAAATTAATAAATAATATTACGAAAGATTAAAAAAACTGTATAAAAATCAACATAATACACCAACTAATACCCAAAACACACATAGTAATAGGCGGTCAACGATAATTGACTGCCAAGCGATTGCTAGAGTCCCTTGCCGCAGGCAGGGACTAATAAGCAAGTTGTTTGTTTAGTTTATTATTTTAAACACGTTTTGAAACCACCCTTAAAAAAAAATATTTTCAAAATTAAATATCTTGTAGTCATAAATTTTATTATGATTGTTCATATTTCACCCCATTCCATTCCATATATAGTATTCACACGTTTCTAAAAATCAATAAACATATGAAATTATAGTATTCATACGTTTCTAAAAATCAACAAATATATGACATTTTATTTTGTTTGATAGATAGATGGTAAAAGTATTACAAAGACAAACATCACATGTGCCAAGCTTAGAGAAATCAATGAACATACATCTACATGTGGGTCATGAGTTCCCCTACTATTATAATAAGCACTTTTTGAAAGAGAAGCAAGCTAGTTTCCATACGTATGGAGGGATGCCCTATCTATCTCGAGTGAATAGGGGTGACATCCTTTGAATGAAGATCTTTTGTATCTTATGGCCTTAGTTGTTATAAGCTACATACTTTGCATGAAGGTGATGTGTAATATGCTAAGGTGAGAGGTTAAGGAAACATAACCCATGTTAAACCATGCTACGTCTTGGCATCATGGAAGGCATGCCAAGAGGATCATGGGTTGTGCACAGAGAATCCTAGGCATGTGTATAGCCATGTTATTTCTTGCATTTTCTACCGTTGGCTTCCTGTAATTGACAATATTTTGTTGATAAACGAATGAGATACAACATATAGCCATAGGCACAGGTTTGGATCACACAATGTTTCAAAAGAGATCAATTCGTTGTAATGCTAGCACCAAGATAGGCTAAATATGTCAAAATAGACATATAGATGCAATTATTTCCTTCCCTATTGCTTGGTTTTGTCCATTAAAAAAACGGTTACAAAAATAGTTTTGTAAGGTTGGTGACATCTTCCTTTTTGTAGGCCAATTACAAGTATTTTATGGTACTTACAATTCTCAAAAGCACCCACATCCAAGAGCTTCCTCAGATATATAATATATTTTTATGCTTTAGTGGACCCCTTCAAAGTTTTGGACACCATGCCTAAAGACATTGAAGTTGTTTCCCTTACCAGGCTCAAGTGGAAAGAAACCATCGATGCCCACTTCTTCATTGTGGATGTACCAAGTAGGTGTAACCTCTTTTACAATCTTTTCTTTGCAATTTTTTTTCAAGATGTAGTTTTTTTCAAGGGTTTGTTGTAATGTGTAAACCTACTTTGAATGTTTATTTTACAAGAAATAGGGATGAAGAAGGATGATATCAATATTGAAGTAGAAGACAACATGGTTTGGAGAATTAGCAGTGAGTAGCAGAAGGAGGAAGAAGAGGAGGGCCATAAATTGCAGAGTGGAGCATTCTAACAACAAATTCTAGAGGCAATTCAGGTTGTTGGAGAATGCAAACATGGATTCCATTAGAGAATGCCTGAAACATTAATTAAATGAAATAAATATTGTTGGTTTTCAGAGCCTGAAACATTAATTAAATGAAATAAATATGGCAACATAGACAAAACAATCACATAAATTAACACACGAGATTTACATGGTAAAGCCTTGATGGTGTGTCAAGGAAACCTCCACGAGGCAAGGTATCAGTATGTCTTATTATTCAAGATAGGCTTATAACATTACAAAATTCCTCTATGGGTTTCATGGATATATACAACATAGGTTAGATCATTACATCAGTTCAAGAACTTGCTTTGGTTACACCAGTTTACGAACAACCGTTGTTATATGAACTACCAAACATTTACAGTATGTAAATTTGTATTATAACCATAACTAATTGTTGTCACAATTCCAACAATCTCCACCTTGACAACAATTTACTTGATACCTTGCCCAAGCCCATTCATCACCTCTTTTGCAAGCCAAGAGAAGCCACACTCCATCGTAGCTTCTCTAACAGTATCGATTTCATGAACATGTTTGCACAACTTACTTCAGTATGGACCACTCCACATCCATCAATAACCTATCTTACAAAATGATGCATTGTCTCATTTTGTTATGTTATACGATTAGTCAAATACACAATGCTTCAACCATCACATAACACCATATCCTGTACTTGTCCAAACTTACCCAATAGATCATTGCGTTCATGTGAGACATAACATGAGGTATGTATCTTCTTGTCCAAGTCTTCCGAATCAAAATAACCACATACTAAATCATGCAACCATTGTAGGTGATACTTGTGCTTATGTGATTCTAAGATACCGAAGCACCCATTTCCATGCTCTTCACCTGGTTTTTCCATGTGTCCACTAACAACAACAACTGTAGGTGAAATATTTGAACATTTCATCGCAAACATCAATCTTCCTATTGTATTAGCATGCGATACACGAGACATAACCTTTTCTTCCTTACAACCAGGACATAAACTTGAAGAAATATTACAATGGAAAACTATAGGGATGTTTACTAGTTTCACAATGTTTATACTGAACCACCTCAATATCTTCTCCATATACTTCTGTTGTGATAACCACAACTTACCATTTGTCCCGTCTCTTTGTACTCCTATGCTTAAGATCTTTTTTTCTGCTCCTATATCCTTCATCTAAAACATCCTGGTCAACTGAGCCTCTAACCTGCTAATCTTAAACATGCTTAACATAACATATAATACTAAGAACATGAATGTACCATCTTCAAACCTCTCAAAATAAACACAATGGTTGTATTCACTTCTTAAGAAATTATGGCTCACCATGAAAAGATCTAACATCTTGTACAATTGCCTGGGTACCTTAAGGCCATACAATGATTCTCTGAGTTTGCAAACAAATCTCCCTTTTGCGATCTTGAACAATTACTGATTGTTCCATATACATATCTTTGCTAGTGACGATTCTGTGGGCAGTAGGATGACATAGTCTCCCCTAACCCCATCACTGTAATCAACAAAGATACAAAACTTGCAGAAATTCAAAGATTAAAAGTTTGAAAATAACTTACAGCTTATCGATACTTGTAGCCCCATCCCTTTCTTGTTTATATGGCCCTATCATTGATTCCATAAACAAGTAGGTGCACTTTGTTTCTTAGATACCATCACAACTTCACTTTTTTTAGTTTTTCCTTCCAACTTATACAGATTTCCAATCTTGTTTGCCTTCATAACCATCAAACTGCCCTCGAACACTTGCAGTTCTCCACCTTGAACTGAAAACTCATGACCACCATAATCCAACACTCCTAGAGAAATTAATTTTTTCTTTAGTTCAAACACATGTCTAACATTAGTTAATGTCCTTATAACCCCATCAAACATTTTTATTTTGACACTTCCAACCCTAATAATCTCACAAGAATTATGATGGCCCATAAGAACAACTCCACTATCAACTGCTTGATAAGAAGTAAGCCAATTTCTATTTGGGAAAATATGGTGTGAGGTACCATAGTCTAAAAGCCATTCTTCATAGTATTTATAGACATTTTTAATAGACAAGACTTCGTCAATCATACATGGACCTGATTCAACTAGATTTGCCTCCGATTTGGAGTCTTCCTTGGACTCCTTGGACTCATGCAACTTCCAACAATCATTTTCAAGATGTCCAACTTTATTATAGTGCCAACATCTTTCCTTACCCTTTCTACTTGTCGACTTAGCCCTGGATGTTCTACTCAAATCTTCTCCTCTTTCAGTGGATCGACCTCTAGCCAAGAATTCTTCTAGTGTGGAGGTTTCAAGACTATATTTTCTCTACACCTCCTCAGACAATAGAGCTCCAACAATAGTGTCAAATTCAAGAGTCTCAATTGTACTAAAGCTAATGGAAGTAACTAGATGATCCCAAGATTCAAGTAAAGAACATAACAATGTAACTGCCTTATCTTCATCATTGGGTTTACCATCCATACTATTCAACTGAAAAATAAGAGTATTAAACACATTCAAATGATCTATGATTTATGTACCTTCTTTCGTTTTTAAGTTGTACAATTTCCTCTTCAGATAAATCCGATTCTTCAAGGACTTCATCATATATAGGCTTTCCATCCTGCTCCATAAGCCTGCTTTGGTTTCTTCTCCAATAATATTAAATAAGACATCATCAAACATAACCGAATTGTGCTAAGGGCTCTGGCATCCAGGTGTTCCCACTCTTCATTGGTCATAGATGCGGGTTTTTTCCTCCCGTCGTCTAAAGCCTTATGCAACCCTTGCTCTACTAAAGAATCTCGCATTTTAAGTTTCCACAATTCAAAATTATTTTTACCATTAAATTTTTCAATCTCTAATTTAACACTTGTCATCTTTGCCATTAATTCTTTACACACACTATCCCTCTTCAAATATCAATTTAATTTTTGTTTTAATATATACTCGAAAAATCAATTTGATTTTACATAAAATTTTAAAGACTCCACCCACAATATATATATATATATATATATTTGCTACAGGAAAAAAATTTCAAACTCCGTAACCAACTTCAAACCCTGTAACTTCCACAAGGCTACGACTTTATCTTTCTTTTAAACATTCTTTTGAAAATATATTTAAAAAATATATAAAAATATCTCTTTCTCCAAAAGAAATTCCACATCACCCTCTTAATATATATATATATATATATATCTTTTAAAATTTTTGTTCTAACAAAAATTTGCACCTTCACGTATAAAAAAACTAATTGCTGTCACAATTCCAACAAATATAAGTTCAACTGCTACTTTGAATCTCTAGAGAAAAAAACTAATACATGGCACAGGTATGCACAAAAAAAATTATTTACTTTTATATTTTCTGACAATTAAAAATATCATATCTAAGAAAGTCTTGTAAATATAAACACTTATTTTATTAAAAACAAAACTGAAATATAGTGAAATTGAAATTCAATGCACACCAATGCTGGAGTTTACACAATGCATAAGAAGAATATGAAAACATGCTAAAACAAAATATCAAGATTTTCATAAATACTCATGTATAAGAAAATAAAAAATAAAATTAAATCGACATTGTTTTACATATTCTTACACAATGCATAAGAATACAACCCAAAGTACATAAACTCCTATACATAGTTTAATGAAAGCTATCAAATAATGTGCATATAAAAAGTTATGAAACAAATTGCATATAAAAATAAATTACACTAGTTGAAAACTTAGGACTGCAAATTTGTTAAGATAAATTACACTAGTTGAAAATTTAGGACTGCAAATTTGTTAAGTTCAAGTTTATTTTATTGTGTAGCATAATTTTTATTGATTTCTTGTCTAATATATTGAATATATTTCATTAATTTTTTTATTTCCTTTTCCGATGATTTAGCAGGAATATGGAATAGCAAGAGCATTCTCACAGATTAGCAGGAGTATGTAATAGTGCTTTCATGGGTTAGCAGGAGCATAGAATAACAGAGCATTCTTGATATTAGGAAAAGAAATAACCAAACCATCTCAGTAGTAGCATAAGGAGAAGATGTAGATGAATATACCTCACTATTATTATTTATAGCAACATGAGGAGGACGATTACCATGTCAATTAATTAAAGCGAGTGCCAATTAAGGAGGTGAACCATGGTTAATGTTATATGCTAGACATAATATTATATGCTAACCAACTAATGTCATAGCCACCTCGAGCATTACTTGGTTTTTTTCAACATTACTTGGTTTTATGTCAAAAAGCTTAAGAAACTTAAGAAATGTGATGATCAAAACCTTAATAAATATGTCAAAATATTTATGTTAACCAACTAATGTCATAGCCACCTGCAACATTACTTGGGTTTTTCCAATTACTTAGTTTCATGTAAAAAAAACACTTAAAAAGCTTAAAAAATGTGATGATCCAAATCTTAGTAAATATGTCAATATGTTTTCCTCAACCTCCAGAGGCGACCAAATAAGACCTCAAATATGAACTTAGGATAAGATTTAAAGAACAATAAATAAGACACTAAAACTTGAACTTTTGAACTTGGGATAAAATTGAAAGAACAATAAGACATCAAAACCTGAACTTAAGTTAAAAACTAAACGATCTTGCAAAAATTATTAATATTTGGTAAAACTTTGGATTAAAATGCTTTGAACTACATGCCAAAATAATTGAAAAACGGACAAACCGATTACTATAATTCCTGACCTAAAAGTAAAGACTAATAAAAAATTATTTCTATATGTAAATGATAAACTTGTATCAAACTAGAATTTTTTTATCATATGTAATGTTTAATAAGAAGAACATTTTCAGATGAAAAGATATAATATAGACTTTAGATTGAAAAAAAAGATAACTTTTCCATTTAAGTGAAAACATTTTCAGATGAAAAAATATAATATAGACTCTAGATTGAGAAGAAAGGATAACTTTGGAAGATAAGAAAGGATAACTTTTCCATGATATACGTGATTTAGGAGTTAATTATAAAGTGATATAGGAGTTAATTATAAAATAATAGGATAAATCTTCCCACTTATAAGTAAATGGGAGAAATTTTCCCACACTTGAAAGTTAATGGGAACCATAAATTTTAAATAGAGGAGGATCATCGATTTGAGTGATATTTTTGGGATGATTTTGTAAGAGCATAAAGACCATGGAAGGGTTAAGGTAGTCGGATTAACATTGTGATATGATATTTTATGGATTAGTTGGATATTGTAAGTTTAAATTTGATTCTAAAAAGGAAGATTTTTAGTATTTAATATATATTGGGAATTTTTTTTTAGGAATGATAATTTGTTAATTTTAAATTTCAAAATTCAATCTTGTAAATACAAATAGATTACACTAATAAGATATGAGGATTTGGGGGAATGAAGTCCTCAATTTTGATTAAAAAATAAAAGGTTTTTCAGTAAATAAATAAAAATAAATTTAGTGAGAAGTTACAAGCTAGAGGTATTATAATTGAAGTCTTCCTCTATATATATATATATATATATATATATAAAAGATTAATTGAAACCTTCCTCTACAAAAGATTATGCTAATAAGATAAGAAAATTTGGGGAACAAAGTCTTCAATTCTGATCAAAAAATAAAAAGGTGTTTCGGTAAATAAATAAAAACAAATTTAGTGAGAAGTTAAAAGTTAGAGCTATGATAATTGAAGCCTTCCTCTACAAAAAAAAAACTAGTTGAAACCTTCCTCTACAAAAGATTATGCTAATAAGATAGGAGGATTTGGGGAAACAAAGTCCTCAATTCCGATAAAAAAAATAAAAGATGTTTTAGTAAATAAATAAAAACAAATTTAGTGACAAGTTACAAGTTAGTGATATGATAATTGAAGCATTCCTCTAAAAAAAGACTAGTTGAAACCTTCATCTACAAGGAAAGACTATGTAATGTAACCATTTTGAATGAGAATATTTTATATTTTTGGAAATAAGTGGGACAAAATATATTAACCCTACAAAGCGGTACAAATTTATATTAATGCTACAAAACATTGACAAAAACAATACAAAGCTTCACAATCTTTTCAGTGTACTCGGATAGATCCCAAACATCTCTTGTTTCTAGAAGACAAAAACCCAATCTAAAGTTAGTTGGATCAAAATTAGAGTATTTGCAAACCAAAATTTGATGGTAGTCAACATGATGTCAACGCATGTCAATGTATTTGCAATTAAATTGAGCATTACTATTATAAAGAGAGTGTTGCCTAGCCCCAAGGCTTAGCTCAATTGATTGAACTATCTATCTAAGACATGTTGTTGATGAGGAGTGTTATCGCACGGTTTGTAGAAAAGGTCTAAAGAGCTTGAGTCAGGGCTTGAAACCGGCGTAACAGGAGCTTCCCCACCCACTGTCACCTTGATGAGGGGCTCTTTCTATTTAGGAGGGCTGGTCCAAGGGAGACGTCCCTAAGCAATCTAGGTCAATGAAAGGCTAAGGGTAATAGATCAAGTCAAAGAATTCCCCTTTCAAAGATTGCTGCCCGAATGAGATAGTCAATGAGAAATATCCACTGATGGTGCACCTGTTTGCGAGACAAGACAAAAAGACTAGAATATGTGCTTGCAGTGGGTTAGTACTTCATAAAAATCAATGACTATCCTTCAATACATATATGAGCAA
>ML791392.1:174622-197417 GCA_009831015.1 Picea engelmannii
TGGTTAGGTCTTGCATTTATTTATTTCATTTTTTCTTAGGGTCCCTTAGTTTCTTATCGAGAGGCCTTTTATTTCCTTCTCGGGGATCCCCTGGGCGAAGCATCTCTAGGTTTTATTTTCCTATGGATTTTATCTTTTACCAGTTGCTTTTACCTCCTGAGCCTTTAGCCCCTTCTTCCCACAAGACAAGATGTATCCTGGAAGGTCATCCTAATGGCCAGACTAGGGGAATGGGATGGATGAGCGGGATATAAGATGGAAAAGTGATAAGATGGTGGGAGCGGATGATGGCTCTACAAACCCCCCTTGGTGGCTAACCAAAACCCATGAATACCGGCTTGCTAAGTTGCCCCATCAATCACCCCAACAATGGTCAAGAGGATTAGTGTAAGATCCAAGCAGTCATCCGAAATGAAAGGAACCTAATGCATACATAAGAAGGTTAGAATGATCAAATATGACACATACCATGATACCTTGGACCAATTACCTCATGGAGCAAGAGTCCTCTCTGATGCAAGTCTAAGCCGGTAGTGATGGAGGCTGGTACTGCTGACGGGACAAAACTGGCTGAGAAGAAGATGGGTCCTCCAAGACCATGCTCAGGTCGCTCCTGCTCTCGGTACTCCATGTCTAGGACCATGTGGGCCTCGAGACATGATCTCCTAGTTATCCCTAGATATCGGGGATAACAAGGAGGTCATAGGGTCACACGTTCAAATATGCTTAAGTCCCTCGTGGTTACTAGCTGCAATTATAGATGGCGGTTGAGCCACCCTCCATTTTCATATTTCAAGGAAGAAGAGGGATCCCTCGAGGTTTTCCTTGATAAAAAGAAAAAACAAGAATATCCTTAAGTCATGTTAGTGCTCACTTTCCTCTCTTCACAACCTTGCAGCTCAATCACATATTAAATCAAACCTCCAATGTGTTTCAAGGGTCTTTCATCATATCCATATGGGATAATCTTATTACTGACATAATTTAATTTATCCTTATGTGAATGTAATCTAAAAAAATCCATTGTTATGTGAATGTAATCTAAAAAATTTATTATAAATAATGTTTCTTTGGGATGGAATGAATTGAAATATTATTATTATTTTTTTTAGATCTAGAGGAATCACTAATTGATTGGGATTATTCGGGCGAGGTTTAAATTTAAATCCGGTTGGCTGCCACTATAAACCGTACGTTAGTGCCAACAACCTGCAAGCCAACACCTATCAGAAAACTTATGACTTAGCAAGAACCGAGATGTCTGTAGACACACGTGAGGGGGTCCCACTCAAGGGAGTTGTCCATTCTTTTAACCATATCACAAGGAGCCAACATCCCACAAAAGATTTGAACCCGAATGGAGAGAGTGCAGGCACAAATTCCCCATCCTTTTATCAAACCCCCTCAACTATGAATTAAAATATTATTGTAAGTAAATTACTTGTTGTAATTGGAGTAGTAATATGTATTTAGAATGTATGTATATGTGTTACTTTTATAACGTTAATAAATTAAATTGAATAAAAATTAACTTAGAATAAAAACAATAAATAATTTTTAATTTTGATCAATTAAAAATCCATAAAATAAAATTGTGTTTTGATTTCTTTCTAAATTTTATAAGAGTTAGTAAATTTATAATAAAATAAATCTATAATTATTAATTTAAAAATCCACTTGTAAACCACTGAATTGTAATGTAAAGATCTAACTTCTAAGATATTTTTTTTACACGAATAGCTAGTCAATTCATCTTAATTATTTATGGCACCACGTTTTTCTAGAAACTTCCATCGTCTATTAATTCACAAAGCTTAATTTTTGAGAAAAACGATAAATATTGAGTATTGGAAGTTGGAACGTTGATTAGTGTATATGTTAGAATTTTGAA
The DNA here is from genome assembly GCA_009831015.1 of Picea engelmannii. Lineage (NCBI taxonomy): Eukaryota > Viridiplantae > Streptophyta > Pinopsida > Pinales > Pinaceae > Picea > Picea engelmannii. The sequence goes on from ML791392.1 coordinate 176,514, forward strand.
TATATATCTGCGGATTCTACTGTATATATCCCGATGTATATACCATTTAAGGTTTGTTTATCCAAGAGTGATTAATAATGTATTATGTATTTCAGTTTTGAATTTTCGCAACCAGGTGGGGTTTCCCACAGCCTAACATTGTTATCCACGTGTTATCCACGATGCAGAGTCAACCTAAGTAAATATGGCAGAAAACTACTAACATGTCAAGATGGCCGAGTTGGTCTAAGGCGCCAGTTTCAGGTACTGGTCCGAAAGGGCATGGGTTCAAATCCCATTCTTGACAGTTTCGTTTTGGGAATAATTACTGTGTCTATTCAACACGTCATCCATCCAATTGGCATGGGTTCAAATCCCATTCTTGACAGTACTGTTTTCAAAACTTTTTGGACTTCCATTTAAAGTTGAATTGGTTGGATTTTCTGGCATGGGTTCGAATCCCATTCTTGACAGTACAGTTTTAGAAACATTTTGGACTTCCATTTAAAGTTGAATTCATTTTGGACATCCATTTAAAGTTGAATTGGTCCGATTTTCGGTCATGGGTTCGAATCCCAGGCTTGACAGCACAGTTTTAGAAACATTTTGAACTTCCATTTAAAGTTGAATTGATTAGATGCTTGAGTAGTGTATGTATATATATATATATAATTCTCATAATTCTGCGCTTTGCAGGACGCCTTGAGATGGGAATCAATAACAGTGCTGTTAATACGCTAAACAAGAAAGCCCATCTGCACACTTGGACAATTTAATTTGTACACACTGTTTATATGAGGTTAAGCAAGGGTGACTGTTACGTCACTTGATCGCGTGGCCTAATGGATAAGGCGCTCGCCTCCGGAGCGGGAGATTGTGGGTTCGAGTCCCATCGTGATCGTGAAATTGTAGACTTGTTTGGCCAAGTCATCTATTATTGTGAAATATACCGAAAGCAATCCTTGCACTTTTTGCACACGTTGGTTAAGTTGGTTTTCCCGTCGTGTTCAGTGTGTCTTGCAAATATTTGTTTTCCCGTCGTGTTTGTGTTGGTTAAGTTTTTTCCCCGTCGTGTTTGTGTTGGTTAAGTTTTTTCCCCGTCGTGTTCAGTGTGTTGCAAATGTGATTGAACATCTTGGTCAAGTTTGGTTTTGAATAGTGTTTTTCATCGTGTTCAATGTGTTTCACAAATGCGATTGAACACCTTGTTCAAGTTTGGTTTTCCATCGAATTTAGTGTGTCTTGCAAATGTGATTGAACACCTTGGTTAAGTTTGGTTTTGAATAGTGTTTTTCATCGTGTTCAATGTGTCTCACAAATGCGATTGAACACCTTGTTTAAATTTGTTTTTTCATCGACTTTAGTGTGTCTTGTAAATGTGATTGAACACCTTGGTCAAGTTTGGCTTTCCATTGTGTTCAATGCATGATCTTTTTTAATTAGTCGTGGGTGGGCATATTTGAGTAAATTCCTTAAGCTCACCATCCTCCCTACACATAACATAAAAACTCATAGCTCCACCAAACTTAGCTTAGAGAACTGTGTTAAAGATCTTATTGATAAAAGGAGATCACATTGCAGAAATTGAAAGACCTTGGTCAATTTTATTTTATTTTATTATTTTTTTTCCCCGTCATGTTTAATGTGTCTTGCAAATGTGATTGAACACCTTGGCCAAGTTTGTTTTTCCGTCATGTTCAGTTTGTCTAGTATGATCCTCTTTAAGCAGTTGTGGGTGGGAAAATCTGAGTAAATTCCTTGCCTTTTGTACCAAACCCACCATCCTCCCTAGGCATAGCACAAAAACCCATAGCTCCACCAAAGTTAACTGAGAAAAACACATTAAAGATCTTACTGATAAAAGGAGACCACATTGCATAAACGAAAATACCATCTCCAAAGGGGATGTCTATATATACCATGATCACTCCTAGTATCACCCTTCTTCCAAAAGTGATTTACCAAGTAGGGGTATCATCACATCTAGTCGACTAGAATTGAGATTTACACACACTAACAAAAATGCCCAAAGTTGTGCAAAATGTGTCTAAGCACCTCATTGCCCTATACTTTAGTGACCTTGGGTCCAAGCTAGTAGAAAGCACTTAATCACAAAGTGGTTATTAAGAGCCACCATATATCCTTGATATAAATACCCTAAATCTTTTGTTGTACTCTAGTCGATGATCATCATCAACAATCACCACATGGAGTTAAATAAATGTATGTAAATGACTCTAGTTAGACATAACATTGTTAACAAACACTAGAGCAAAAGTGTCCATAAACAATATATGCACCATATTTGTAAATTTAAAATTAAAGCCAAGCCAAATCAATATATCCAAAATAAAACCCTAATCAACAAGATTTTTCAAGATTAATGTTTAACAATAATAAGTCTCCCCTGACCTACTCCATACAGTTTATGTAGTCAACAGGTGTGCCCTGACCTACTCCATACAGTCTAAGTAATCAACACATGTCCATAATGAATCTTCCTTTAACAAAAACTTGCTCATTGATGTCTCATAATTCTAGAAGCAACCTTCTCTTTATGCTATATTTTTATTTTATTTTACATATACTAATGTTTCAGTCATATCTATAGATAGATAGGTTGGTTTTGTTAGTCCTCATGCAAACACTATGTTATATAGTTCCATACCTCAAGGACTCCAAAATCAGAGTGAAACTTGAAAATCATAGTTTGAACAGTGAGTTGCGAAAATGAAAAATCAAGAAACTAGTCCCTTCAATGCCCACTCAAAGATGCCATCTCTCTATAATCCCAAATTTCGGAGCTTAAATACATTCAATAAGAAATAAGGAACCAATAGGTACTTTTCAAGTAAAAAAAAACACAACAATTGAAAATATCAAGTATCCTTCCACATTGAAAGGTTATTTTGGATTTTTTTATTGTCTTTGTCAATTTTGTTATGGAAAATCCTATCCAACATTGAGATTCTTTCATTTGTGCTCTGTGTGCTCTCATAGTTTTTCCCTAAAGAACCTGCCATTACATCCTTAATGGTCCATTGGGAATGAATAAAAACACCGGAGACTTTGTTGTAACTTTGAACTTAATTTACTCTTTGATAGCTCATGTAATGGAGTGTCACTAGGTTTAATACAAAAGTTTGATAGGGAAGTTACATGAATTCAATTTATACAAATTGTTGAGCAATGACAATACCATCCATTAACATTACAATCAATGTGGGATGTTGAAATACACTCGCCTCACTATAGCCGCTACAACAAAAGAAACACTAAAATTGGGTTTACAAAAATGAATTTGGCCAATCTAAACTTAGTGGTTAGGGCTTGATAAATCATCACGCTCTCATTGGTTGAAACATCACTCAACCTGATAATCCAAATGAACTCATCATATGAGTTACTCTACAGTTCAAAACAAGACCCAAAGCTCCACACTTATGCATGGCTAATAATGCTTCCTATTGTTATTGTAAAACCATTGTGAAACCCTCTAAATGGGGCCTTGTGTAAGGCCATTCATCTTGGGAAGATCCTCCTACTAAATACAAACTTACAAAGTTCTAATAATGCAAATGTCTAAGGTTGGAAGACTTTAATTAAAAGTAGTGGTTATTTAATCAATTCACTTTCCACTATCATCATCTCATAAATCCTTTAAAATAAAATAAAAAAGCCTTTATTATGGAGTATTTTTCTCAAAATAATAAAAACGCTAAAAATATATTACCTATATTGCCTCTCTATCGACATCTAATTCCAAAAATATCTAAAAGATAAATCACACCCTTTCACATTCTCCTAAATATCTCAAGACATCTCCCAATACTTTTAAGCACCTAAATCTTAAAGCCTTGAGGAGATCCAATTATGTTATATAGTACAAAGTCTCTAATTTACCAATGTCGTTACTATAAATAATATTTTAAGGAGTCATAGATTTCCAAGGGGCATCCACTTATCTTACAATCCATTTTGTTACTTGAATCTTCCACATGATCCAAATATCTAAGAGGCCCATACCATTACCCTACATAGCCATAACACAACGGTTATAAGATACTAAAGCTAGCCCAAGGATTCCCCAAATTTAGGCTAGATAAAAGGTTCTCAATATATTTTCCAACCTCAAATATTACATCATTAAAGGGATAAAACATAAGGAATAACTAACACGCCTAGCTTGTAAAATTTTCAAAATTATAGTAGGCTTACCAACAAAGGAAAAATTCTTGTAATAGCAATGCGGCAACTTTGATTGAACGTTATCAATGTACTAGAGACACACATTGTAGAAATTGAATGACCATTTCATAGGGGATGCCTAGATACCTCATTATCTCTCTCAATCTCACTCTCCCTCAACAAATTTACCTTTTCCATAACTTGTTGCAGAAATATCTTGTCAATTGCTAACTTGCCATTAATCTAGTCTATTCAAAGCGTTGAATCTCAAAAAACTTGACAGTTGTTGATCCATTTCTCCAATGCAATTTTTGAAAGAGTTACGAGAGTCCTCAACTCTCTGCAATTAATGGGTCCTTGCCCCAAACCTAGTTTGAATGAATAATAGAGTGAGTCAAATAGACATAGTACTCCCCCATCTCTACACACCCTAGGGTTTCCCTAGCTCATGCCATCAAAGAACCCCCAACGAGTGTTTTTATCAATTTTTAGAGTCCTTACTTGCCTCATGGCTTTAGGTATTGGTGAAACTTTTAATTAATCATGAGAAAATTTAATTCTAAAAGAAACTTTAAGAGAAGTACAATACTTTCCTTCAAAGAGAATATCATTTATTGCAATTCAAATATCCCATGAAGAAACATAATGGAGGGCCCTATGATCTATCACACACAAATACTCCATCCATAATTTGAACACATCAATCACATAAATTCTGTTTTGAATTCATTTTCTTCCAAATAGAGAAGAGAGTGCTTTCCATACCTCCATGGTGAATGGGTAATCCATTAGGATATGCTAAGTAGGTTATTCATCATTCTAACATAAGCAATAAAGCTCGAACCCTGTCAAGATCTTCTTTGAAGAATAACCCAGGTCATGATCTTGTTAGACAAGGAAAGACAAAATAAAATTCTTGATTTTAAAGGTGCCTTGAGCTTCGGAGCATGTTTCCACCACTATCCAATGTCTACTTGATCTTCCAAGAAACCAACTATATACCCTAGCTTGGTAGTGTATTTCCCCCCTCTCTGTCTTTTTGTCTGTAGAAAAACATGCTCATTTGTGTTGAGCCTTATGAAATTGCTTTGTAAACATTGGATGAATGAGTTTCATCCTTCCTATATTTGACCTTAGAAATATAAACATTTCTTGTCTTTCCAACAATGTTGATACAAATTCTAGCCTATAACAACAACATCTATAAGAGAGGTTATGCCATAATTTCTTAGAGCTTCAAGTAACTTATCTGATAGTTGGTAGTGTCCATCACATATAACCCAACAACCAAGACCTATTATGATACTCCTCCCATTTCCTACCTTTCAACATAACCAACTCCCAACAATGGGAAAACTAATACAATAACTTTCCATATAATAGATGCATTGGTAATAGGTTTTGTGGGAAGCCTAATCCAATCTTCCAAGGAGAGAAGGGAAACATATTTAGCATACCTTGGTTTCTACTGGAGACCGTCCTATTTAGATATCATCCTCTTATTTACCTAGTTCCCTAGTGGTAAATTCGTTGATGAATATTAATATTGTCATGTGAAAATTTTACAACTTTTAATATATATATATATATATATATATAATTTTGAAATTATGATTTCGTGTAATTTTAAAGTAACGCACGCCAATTATTTACCATTATACCCAAAATATTCTAAGAAAATTAAATACCAACTATATGGACTCACATAGTATTTATCAGACTTCTAGGGGAACCCCTCATGCATCACATCTAATTAACCATAAATTAGATATGTGCACACTATCAACACCACCCAAAGTTGTATAGAGTGTGTGTAAGTACCCCAATGCAATGTGATGAATTGATTTTGGCTCCAAGCATATGAAAAACATCAAATCACTAAGTAGTTACTCAAGACCACCTCATCCTTTAGAATATATATACCTAGAATCCTCCCTTACATCATGAATTCTTATAAAATATATCCATGATCATCATCAAGAACCACCAGAACCACCACACAGAGATAATGTGTAAAATGGAACCCTTGTTTGATAATTGTATATTTGATAATTGTATACAAGTTCATTTAATTAGGAAATACACAATTAACAAACAACAAACACTAAAGAAAAAAATATTAGTGAACAACACACACACACACACACCATATTTGTAAATTTGGAAGCAAAGCTAAGCCAAATTAACATATCAAGGACAAATCCCCTAATCAACTACGTCGTAAGTTTGTTTGGAATAAATTTTCAACAATAACAAGTCATGCTTGGTCTCCTTTATTGATCCTATAAATTTCCAAGTAGTGATAGTTGAATCTTCTTTTAACAAAACTTGCTTAGGCCTCATAATTCTAAAAGAAACCTTCAATATTTTTAACACCAAGGCCTTGGCTAATATTAAAAATTAAATATCCACTATATGAACTCACATAGTATTTACTTGAATTCTAGGGTGAACCCCTCATGCATCACATCCAATTAACCATAACTTAGATATGTTCACACTATCAACACCACCCAAAGTTGTATAGAGTGTGTGTAGTGCAATGTACTTAATTGATTTTGGCTGCAAGCATATGGAAAGCATAAAATCACTAAGTAGTTACTCAAGGCCACCTCATCTCTTGGAAGCTAAATGCCTTGAATCCTCCCTTACATCATGAATGCTTATAGAGGATATCCATGATCATCATCAAGAACCACCACATAGACATAAGGTGTAAAAGGGCACACTTGTTTCATAAATGTATACAAGTGCATCCAGTTAGGAAATACAACATTAACGAACACTAAAGAGAAACATGTTAGTGAACAACACACACCATATTTGTAAATTTGGAATCAAAGCCAAGCCAAATTAACATATCGAGGATAAAGCCCCTAATCAACTATGTCGTAAGTTTGTTTGGAATCAATTTTCAACAATAACATGTCATGTTTGTTCTCCTTTATTGATCCCATAAATTTCCAAGTAGTGATAGTTAACTCTTATTTTAACAAAACTTGCTTAGACCTCACAATTCTAAAAGAAACCTTCAAGATTTTTAACACCAAGGCCTTGGCTAATATTAATTCTTAGATCTCACATAGACTTTAATATTTTCAGTTCATTGTTACTCTCATATATAAACTTTATTGAATGAATCAAATGTAACATTTGATATACAAGTACACCATGAGGTCAATCACAACTCTCTGTCGTGGGAAAATTTGAACCCTAAAGAAGCCAGAAATAAAAAAATTTGTGCAAATCTATATCTTCATACTAATGATGAGGATGTAGAACGTGAAGGAAGATGCATAAGAATGGAAGGAAAACCAATTTAAAAGCAATACTAGAAGACATATCACCCTTACACTAATTATGCTTCAAAACATATGGTTGTAGAAAATCTAAACCCAATGACCTCCTTTTTTTACACAAATTCACACATTCAATTTTGCACTACCCACCCTCTCAAAAGGTGAAGCTGTTTGAAGTTTGTTTAGGAGAATTATATTCACAATAGAAATTTGTAGTTTTTCTTTCAAATATTTTATTGTTGTTGATAACATATCTAGTGGTTAATAAGCTAGTTCACACAACTAAAGTGAATCACGTTTATTAATGAAATAATATATTATTACTCAATATGTGATCAAATACAAAACGATACTACACAGTTATATATTAAGAAGGTTTTGGCTTGGTTTGATATATAAAACCTTAGGAAAACATGCACTAAATCCATGCATATCGAATCCCAGGGCAATCACATGTCACATGCCTTGGAGATAGGACTATCATAGGTGGTCAAATAAACATTTTTTTGAACTGGTCATAGAAGGAGACAAAGCAATGCACTGAGGAAAAGCAAAAACAACCAACAACAACCACCATCCCCAAGTGAAAAATGTATAAGTACATCAACCATTCAAAGCATGTAAACAATTTGTAAGAAACATGGGCAAATAAAACAACGGTGTTAGGAATTACAACTTAAATTTCTTCCCTCATGTTCTACACCCTAATAGGAGACAATTTCTTCCATGTGCTTAACATCTTAAATAATACTAGCATCCCAAGACTTGAGATGAAAGCCTTCCTTATGTTGGGTATGTGTTATATTCTTTGCATGAGTAGTAATGTCTGAGCGTCTGTGCCGGGCGTGCAGGGGTTCGGGGGTAGCGCCCATGATTTTTTTCTGCCTCAGGGAACGTGTCATGTATTTAGGTGTTTTTTTGACACATGGTTTTTGTCGATGGTTTTCTATTTTTGGTTAAGGAATTAGGGTTTTGGAATAATCCAGGTCATTGGGTTAGGGTTTTGGATGCCGCTGGCTCCTATATGTATATTGTATTGTAAACAATTTATCACACATGAATGAATATAGAATATGTTGGTTTTCCCAGTTTGGGTTTCTAGGGGAAAAATCTCTGTGTAATGTTTGTATTTTCCATTATATCTTTTCTGTTCTTTTACTAAATATTTGTTTGCGGTAGATATTGTACAAGGTTATAATCTACACCTTATACCTAGCATTGTTATGATGGGGTGACATATACTTACCTAACATTGTTATGATGGGGTGACATATACTTACCTAGCATTGTTATGATGGGGCGATGCATAGATTGATGCAAAAGCTACCATCTATGTATCTTCCTTAGTGGCCTTTTCACTTACCTATTACTTATTAGTAACTAACACTAAGTAAAAGGAAGGAGAATATAAATACAAAAAAGTGGAAGAGGAGCTTTGTAGAAAATGTTTGATGTCCATGTGAGTATTTACATTATGTAAGCTGGTAAATACTAATGATTGAAGTTATTTGAACCATTTTGGTATAATGAAAAGTTTGATAAGATTTATTTATTTATTTATTTTTATTTTTTTCAGGCAATTTAAGAACTTATATCAAACTCGAACATTGTAGTATAATAAAAATTATAGTAAAAAAGCATCTCATGAACAAGGCAAGATAATATTATTATGACAAAATAAATAATAAATTTCACATTCAAATAGAAATATATTTAGACATTGAACTTATTCTAAAACATTGCACTATAGTAAATACTATAGTGGAAAAACATCTCATGAACAAGGCAAGATAATGTTATTATGACAAAAAAAAAATAATAAATTTCACATTCAAATAAAAATATATTTAGACATTAAATTTATTCATAAATTTATTATGATAGAAGAAATGATAAATTTCACATTCAAATAGAAATATATTTAGACATTGGACTTATTCATAAGTTGATGGGATTCATAAACTTCAAAAATATAATGTGTTTTTGAATAATGCCTTTCCGAATGAGTAAGAAGCAATGTAAATCCTATAGAAAGACTACCATACTCATAGAGCACAAAAGGATTACTATTTAAGTATGACACTTTATGGGGTGATTGGAGATTATCCACGAAATTCCATGAAGACCACATTACCAAGGTTATCGGATCACAAAAAGGTATGACACTACAACACAAAGTAAAATAAAATTACTCAATAGGTAGATTGCAACTTTGAAGAAGTTGTACATATTAATTCTCAGGATTCATGTGGTTGCAATAACAAGAATGCCACAAACACATTAATGCACAAGATGAATTTGCACCATTTTTCATTTAAAAAATCTAACAATATATTTAATTGAACTTGAACAATGACCATATCCATGTAGTTGGAAGAAGGGTAACTAGCTAATGAAATACACTTTTTTTAACAAGGTGTAGTCAAAATCCAATAAGTCAAATCTAAAAAAAATAAAAAAACACCAAAACATCAATTAATATGGATATAATCAATGCCACAAAAATAAAAATAAAAACACCAATTAATATGAATATTATTTAATATGGATATAATCAATGCCACAAAAATAAAAATAAAAACACCAATTAATATGAATATTATCAATGCCACATATGAATCATAACCCCAAGAAACTTTAAATAAACAATCTCAAAAATTAGATTTCACCATTCCAACGATGCAAAACCAAAATTTATGAAATTATCGTAAAAATATACTAACAAAAAACACTAAAAAAAAATGTATTTTGTTGGCTTTTTATCCTAATTCAATGGAGTTGTGAATATACATATGCTTCTATATACTTTGTTTGAAAAAAATTGCAAATTGTATGCAACATCACATTGAATCTAGTGCCATGTGGCACAAATGCATGCATCAAACAAGAAAAAGACAATTTTTGAAAAAAAAATCATGTGTCATTTGTCAATCCACATAGTATGCCTACTGAGATTTGTCGGTCATTTGTATGCCTACTGAGATTTGTCGGTCATTTGTCGATCATTTGTATGCCTACTGAGATTTGTTGGTCATTTGTCGGTCATAGTATGCCTACTGAGATTTCTTGAAAGGACCGATCCGCCCACTCATGGTGGAGGGTCTTTTATGAATGCCTGCCGAGATTCTACATGGGTTTTGTTACCCAAGTGAGCAATAAGAGGGAATAAGGGCTTTATTTATTGGATTACTATTTGAATTGGGAAGGACAGAAGCGTTAGCGAAACCAATTCACACCTTGAGGCAAATGGCTTTCAAAATCCTTGGATCTTCTATTTCATTAGTTCCTTTAGATACAGATTGAGATGGGTGTACTTAAATGATAGATAATATCAAAACGATATGAGCGAATTCTCTCATATCTCTAGAGCTGACAGAAAAGGAGAGTGAGCCCACTCCCTATATTTCCAAAAAAGTAAGCAAAGATCGATCTCATGAATGCTTGAATCATTGAAAATCTTTTTGAAACTTCATTAGAGGGCTCATGAACTTGCTCCCATCCCTGGTTAGATCATGAAAGGGAAAGGGACATAGGTTCATGAATTCATCAGAATCACTTGTGCAAATAGAAACATTAGGAAAATAACATTTGCTAAACCAAGAAATAGAGTCATATATATAAAAAGTAGAAAAATGTTAATTACTAAAAACAAATGCAAACAAACCTATTGATAGGAAAGAATTCCCCACCTAAAATGTTATCATGTTGAACACGGACACTTTCCCACCAGAAGAAGACATTGCATATGAATCATTCTTTGACAAAGCTATGCAAGGAAGAGCTTTTTCTAGGCCTTTATGACTGGTGGTGGCTGCCAAAATTGTGGTTGACTATTTGTTTTAACCTGTAAAATAAGTTTTAAATATTTATTCAACTTAAATGGACAGTGAAACCGGAATTCAACTACTTCAACTAAAACTCAAAGTGGTATGTTTGAAAGACACACCTTGCCAGATGGATTCAAAGCATTACGTTTCCACATCTGTAGTTTATGTGCAACATTATTGTTCAAAGCTAAGAGACAAGAACTTGAATATGTGTAAAGTAATCTAACGATATGTGGGTGTAGCTATGGGCCCAGTAGCTGGAACCTACTTTTTGCAATAACAAATTTCACCATCTTTGAGGACTTCTTTTCAAAGCCAAAATACCTCACTCGATTGCTCCATCACTTTCATCCCACTCAACTAAGTATGCTTCTCCTTATTTTCTTGTACCACATGTGAAAATCCTAATCCCAAATAAGATAAACCAATTTAAAAAATATCCTTAGTAGGTGCTCTTACAAAGCAGGCTAAAAAGTGTTTTTAGTGAACTGTTATCCTTATTTTGCATTCAAACCTCCCAATACCCATAATGTAGAAAATTAGATAATACCGTGATCCATCAACACTATAAGCCATTGCAGTGCACCCATGGCTAGGTGCTTCACCCAAAAATTACATTACAATACATTACAAGAGGCGTAAGAGCAAGTTGGAGCTCCAAAGACTTCATTTCGTGTAAGTCATCCTCCCAAGAAATTTTCTAATTATTTGGCACCAATGTCTTCCATCATTAATGCAAAGGCTTCTAATTTTGAGGAGGTAGCAAGTCAATAGGTTTCACAAAATGCCATGGTATACTAGTAAAACTCCATCTTGACCAAGCCCCTGGAAAAGGGGAAGTTCAAGATGTTCAATGAGAATCTTGGTGTGTTGGATAACACTTTCCTTGCTAAGAGGGAGTGTTACTTTACCTATGTAGCTTGAACAATGTTACAACTACAACATTTTTTCCTTCAATGGAGTAATCCATACAACAAAGATGCATATCTACAGGGGCTCTTCTTCAACAATGTGTACAACAATTGAGAGTGCACTAGGATTTATGAAGGAGAGAGAGAGAGAGAGAGGGGTGGGGGGGTTTGAATGCATGCCAAAAGCATGCATGCACAATCTCCAATTGATCTTTAGAGTATCTCTATTTTTCCAATGATTAATTCATGTTTTTGCCTTAGTTTTGCAAGCACAAGTAGAGAACACAATGCCCTAAGATAGTAGAGGCACTCATGCATGAGAAATCCTATCATAATGAAGGGCACATATCTCTGGGAGACTGCACTTTTATTTTTGGCTTGATTTTCCATGCATCCAGGCGCAATATGGCTTCTTACTTCTATTCTAGGTGTTGTTATACATGCACATGCCTCATTGTAACCCACTTGTCCTAGTCTATAAAGGAGATGCAGGGCACACCATTTTATGGTTCACGAATTTGAGTTTGCAGTTGTAGTTTTGTTTTCTGTTTTTTAGATTTAATAGAAAATTAGAGATGTTGTTTTGAGTGGTTAGATTAGTGTGTTTGGTGTTTTATTTATTCCAATGTGGCATTTGTTATACAAATCCAAATATTGACATCTTGACATGTTATACAAATCCAATGTGGCATATGTTATACAAATCCAAATCTTGACATGTTATACAAATCCAATGTGGCATCTATTATACAAATCCAAATCTTGACATGTTATACAAATCCCATGTGACATATGTTATACAAATCCAATAATGCAACATCTGATGGCGTGTTTGATGTGTGCGTCTCGGATCTGAATCCACAATAACCATGACCTTATACAAATATTGACTTGTTATACAAATGCAATGTGGCATGTGATGGTTTTCAGCATTAACTATCTATAGTTTTAGGTTAACTCTTTAGAGTAAAGAGTCCGCTCACCATGATTTGATTTTTGACAAGATTGAGGACAAAATCACATCCTCAGTTTGAGGTGATATACACAAGTTTATAAATATGGGCTATGCATATGTGTCATCGGACATATCGGTAAGTGCGGACACAAACATATCTCCCTAGTTTCATCCCAAAACTAGAACAAAACAATACATAATATAAAACTTTCCCTAAGTTTTAATTATCAAGCATATTAACTAACAAGAGATAAATGACATACCTTTTAGACGTTGTTTGTCCTCGCTAGTGTCATCTTCACTCCGTTCCAAGGTTTATGGGATGTTGAACCTGTAAAAAGACACAAGCCAACGAAGTGAAAGCAACAACGTATACTCAACAAAACCTATGTATGTGATCAAGGAGTCATACAATAAAATAAGACCAATTTTATGGGAAAGAAATATATCATTGTATTAAAGATATTAAAAGGAGAATACAACTAATACCTTGATGTTGTAAGGTCCCTTCCAACAGTTTCTTTCTTCCCACACACTTCTGCTCCACGGATTTTGATATCAACAATCTATCTTGACAAAGCAAAGCTCAAAGCCAACATACAAGCTCCAAAAACTCCAAGCTACAAAACACAAGAACTTTCCAACTAAGCACTAGCCAACTCAATCCAAATTTCGCCATGAGAAATCCTCTCCTTTTATGGGCTGGAAAGGATAGGGTGAGGAGGTTAGGATGCTCCCAAGAGATCATGGATGCGATTCAGATCCAAACCGATCAAAGGCCAACTCACCCTCGAAGCTTCTCTTCTAGAAGAATCAAGAAGATGCTATTTTTCCTTCATACGAAAATTGTCACACCCTTAACACTGAGAAAATTGCGACAACGTCGCAGGCCACTGGGGTGAAACCTGTGAAGATCCTAGATTGTCACACCCTTAACACTAAGCAAGGTGCGACGATCCCTTTTTCTAAGGTTTTTGACAAAGGAAAAATATAATTCCATCTCTCTGGGAAAATGTGTCTTCATTCTTATTCAAGGATTGAAGCCATTGATCCTTCTCAAGACAAAGGATAAGTTTACATCATTAACGGTCATAGGGGTGATGAAAATAATGTGTAACAAAGAGCCTCCCAAAGTATGAAGTTAGAACAAAGTGATAGTTGAAATACTTTGTCAAGTTTGTGTAGGGAACAAGGAACATGTCGGTCGGAAACCTGCCAACAAACAAGGAAATACAATACAATAATATATCATCATTGAGGTAGGCATTCCCATACTTAGAATACAAATGACTCAAAGCATAAATGTCGGCATGCAAATATCCACGTCAAGTAAGACATGTCATGGCCACCAAACATACACTGTGGATCCATGCCATTATGACTCAAATCTAAACATAGCCACGAGACATACATGGTGGATATATGCAATAGTACATTATGAATATACTTAGATGCAACTTGAATCTGTTAGAAAATATTCAGGGTCTTCATCTCCACTACTCTATAGTATGAATCTAACTATGTGAATACGTGTGTTGAAGTCGAACATGGTAGAAACTACTTGATTACCGGTCATTAATGTATATCGTTAACAAGTGTGAGGGAAATCACCATTAATGTCAATGACCCCCAAGGTACTCTAGTACAATCCAACGAATGTGAATTAATGAGTTGATGTCGAACACTCGACGGAATCTCCCGATCAGGGGTCAATAATGAAAACCCACAATTGAAAACGAGGAAACCTGCCATTGAGGCATGCAAGTTCCAAGGTACCAATTAGTTTCTAACTCTAATTTCTGGATAATGAGTTGGATTTGATAGGAAAAGACTCGTCATAGGAGGGCCTTAACGTATCCCCCATCTATGACATGAAACGGGTAAAAATATTTGAAGTAGATCAGAGTAACAAATGATTCAGTATTGACTCAGGGAGGGCCGATGAAATAGAACGATTAAGGACTGCAGAAATAATCGACGCTATATAAGACTTTCTGGGTTGAACTTCTCTTTGAACATATTGACGACACGACAAATGTCTCGGAAACACTGACTCAACAACAACGATCACATACCAATTTGTAATCTTATAAAGGAGTATGATCAAGAGACAAGAGGATTTTCCAACCTAGACACAAAGCGAGTGAAAGGGTGTCATGTTCAAAAGCGACTCATAGAATATAGGTTTAGACACATTTCTTTCTCAATTTCCCCCCACCATTTCTTACAAGTACCTCTTTATTTTTACACAATCTTGAGGAGGATAACATATGCTTGAACTGTAAGCTCATCCTTCGGAGTATATTTAACGAACCCTAGGAAGGAGTGGTTTGGTCCCATATGGGCCTTTCCATGTTTGTTTTACGAGTCCAAAGAAAGTAAACTCAGTGTTTTTTCATATTTAGAGATTCTGAAAAAAACTTAAAGGAAACTCCAAAATGTCATTTTTTTCGTAAAATAGTCTGATGAGATCGAAAAAGAGATAAACTACCGCTCAACAAACATTTTCTTCAAATAATTTTACGAGCGTGAAAAGAACAAGATAGCTTGACAATCTTTTCATGTTTAGAGAGTCTGAAAAGAGCTTAAAGGGAACTCCAGGGGGTTCCTTTTTCGTATAACCTTTATGAGTCCGAAAAAGTGATAAAAGTTTACTTGATTACATTCTCTTGTATTTACGAGCACAAGAAAGAACAAATAATAAGCTTGGGATTTTTTTCATTTTTACACAAACTTAAAACAAAACAAAACAATGCTTGGGATAGATTTTATTTTTACACAAGCTTAAAAACTAAACAAAATTATGCTTGGACCTGGTTTCATTTTTACACAAGCTTGAACCAAAGTAAAAACTATGCTTGCGACTTACCAACGCATGGTTCATGGATTCACATGGTTGGTACTTATCCCCCAGCTTAAGAAGCTAGTGGCTTAGCTTCAACATGAAGTCCAGAGGCTATAAGCATTGCCCCCCAAGATTCATTTTGTCTAACAACACATGTGGATGAAATGAATCTTCAAATACTATATGTAACGAAGTACTTGACTCAATCGAAGAGGGGAGAAATCTATTTCATTTTTTAACGAGCTTGCCACAGAAAATAAAAACTGTGCTCAAGAATCCAGGTTCAATTCCCAGACCTTTGTTTCATTTTTTAACAAGATTGACACAGAAACATGAACTATGCTCGTAACCTCTATTTCATTTTTTAACGAGGCTTCCACAGAGATGCAAAAACTATCCTCGTAGCTGGGTTTTATTTTTTAACGAGTTTGAAATCAAAAAACCATGATCAAAGATGGTTTCATTTTTTAATGAGCTTGAAATCATAAAACCATGCTCAAAGTTGTTCTTCTTGATCATGGCTTCCAAGAGGAAAACACTATGGAAGGACACCATGTCAAGGGACAAAATTTAGTCATGGCTTCCAAGAGATCTTCACTTGATGGAAGAAACACACTCTGGAAGGAACACATGTTGAGGGTCGTGACAGGGGTAAGGAGATCAAGCTATAAAATCCCTATCGAAGAGAACACCATGTCAACTATTGGATCTAAGTCATAAGAGACTGAGATTACAATGAGAGGCTCATCTTCATCGACAACTAAAGTCATGGGAGACAACGCCACATAATTGACCTGTGGCGGGGGTGATATCGTCTGTATATAAGAACCGTTTAGAGACGTCATCAAGTTGATGGTCAAGTCAGGGCCAACGAATGAAGTTTATCAATAGTCGCAATTCTTCCATCGTGAGGGAAATATATCACACAAAAAAGAGTGGACATGATAGCTTTCATGGCATAGACGTAATATCTCCCAAGGAGCAAATCGAAATCCAAGGGGTCTTGGACTACCATAACATCAATAAAGACAGTTTTCCCTCCCAAAGTTATGGGAAATTGAGGAAGGACTCCTAAAGGGAGATTGGTTCTTTTGTTAAAAGCTAACAGATTCTGCGTAACTGCCACAAGCTGAGGATAACCCAAAGTTTTCCAAGAAATAGAGGACAAAATACTAACGGACGCACCTTCATCTATCAACGTCTGAGGAACGTCCTGAACACAAACCTGTATGATAATATTGAAAGGAATGTGAGAGGGAATACAAGGGCCAATTAGCGTACCCCAATAGAATATGATGGCCTCATTACTTGAAGGGGG
Organism: Picea engelmannii; assembly: GCA_009831015.1. Lineage (NCBI taxonomy): Eukaryota > Viridiplantae > Streptophyta > Pinopsida > Pinales > Pinaceae > Picea > Picea engelmannii. The sequence goes on from ML791392.1 coordinate 193,836, forward strand.
TTTTGCGGGAGAAGGAGGAATGCCCCCCAACATGGTAGTTTCTGTATCAATGAGAAAAACATGGGTAGTATCGGGTTTCCTCTCTAGAGGGAGAGTAGGATCGAATGATGATGGGATCAGATCGAGCACTTGGGTTTCAGTATCCAAGGGGATAATGGGGTCGATGGATGGAAACAGATCGATCACTTGGATTTCACTCTCTAACGGGAGAGTGGGATCGACCAAGGATGGGATCAGATCGACCACTTTGTCAACTGATTCAACTAAGGATGTGACCAGATTGACTACCTGATTAACCAGACTAACTGATGAAGGGGCCATATTGATCATTCCATCAACTACATGTGGGTTAAGAGAAGACATGTTGTAAGTAGCTAGAAGTTGAGGCTGGGAAACAATCATGTCTTCCAATAATTTTGAGGCTTCATCCATATGAGGTAAAAGGTAAGTTTGATGACTCCCTCTGCATAACATACATGGGAACTTGACTCTACTTTTCTTCTTCCCAAGGGTATCCTAACTAGTTTATGGGAGGCCATCAACATGTTGTTCATAGGATGATGACATGGGTCAACGAGGGCGTGTAGAACATGCTTCTATAACCTTGGATAGACCAGGGCAATCCTTAAGAAGATGGCTACCCTTACAAATCCTGCAAGGGTACTTGGGTTTACGGGTTGTTTGGGTGATCTTAGCATCATCAACACTCCCAACACGATTATCAGTAACTGGTTGTTTTCCAATATGTCTGGCAGTGGTTGGAAGTTTGGACCCTTGCTTATTTTTCTTCCTCTTAATCTTTCTTTTCTTATTCTTCTTATCCACTGGGTTACTAGATTTAGATCTTTCACTCGGCGAAGAAGATGAAACAGAAGAAGACCTTGCAAGTGAAGAAGGTGAAGAAGATATTACTAGTGAAGAAAGCAAAGGATCAACATGAGGTTGATGTTCTTGGGGGGAAGTTCTTACGACCGAAGCACTAGATGCATTCGGGATTACCTGAGTGGAAAACAACCATATCGATAATCCAATCGTGGGACCTGGAAGGATCAAAGTAGAGATGTAAGGAGGACCAACATTTTCGTAAGAAGGAAAAAAAAAAAGGCTCCCCTAGATCAAGGGTTTTTTCATTGGTCGTTCCTAGAACTAACACCATTAAAGACATATCCAACCTAGACTCTGCTAGGAAAAATAAACAACACACGCTAAAAATCCAGGAAGCAAGCAAGAAAACAAAACCTTCTCACAATGAACACACTAGTTGGTGATGAAATCCAACATCGCAAGAACAATGTAAGAAGGGGCCTTGATAGAGCAGGTGGAAAAGTTACATTGAGGACCTACTTAACCCACTTACACCCTGGTGCAAGCTCCCACACATAAACATGGGTATACCCTCCAAAGAGCCCGAGTGAGTTTGGCCAATGTCGATTCCAGGTACCGTGAAGAATTTCCACTCCACAGTCACCTTGTGTAAAGACTCTAAAGAGATAGGCCACTAAGGTTACCAATTACGACAATGATGCCTGGGGAAGCAGTCGACAGTCCAATCCACGTGCAAGGGCAGGGTATTTAAGCCCGAAATCGACTCAAGAAGGTCCCCACAGGATTTTCTTCTCAAGTGACCCCCAATAATATGCACAATCTCTACAACAAGACCAACAAAGCATGGTGAGTAACTATGTCAGTCCTAATGCGACCTCGTGATTGACCCTTGTGTGAGAAGGGATTCCTAGGACAAAATGTAGCAAGTGGATTTAACTCTCCCTATCACAAGATACTATGTTTGTTTGTAGCTTTGGAAAGTTATATTTCACACCTATTCCAAATCCCTACAACTAATCTAATGTAGGTTTGCTACCAGAAAATATAAAAATGTCTTATCAATTTTTATAAGCACTTTATTTTTAAGGCTGTTGTTTACTCAAGAGGATAAATGGCGTGGACTAAATGATGTTTTGACTGACTCTAAACAATGCAAAGAAATGAGGATGCAAATATTTCACTTTTATGAAAGCTATATTATGAGAAGGAGAAAACATTTATCATTCCTAGATGCACAATGTCCCAAAATTTTATTAAACTCATCAATATCAAGATCCTCAAGAAATGATCCAAGGAGACTGTACACCAATACACGATTCAAGACCAAAAATGCCAAAAACCATGAAATTTTGCTACTTCAAATGCAAAGATGCCCCCAATCTAATGTAAAGAAAGAAATAAAAATTTTTGTTTCAAAGATAGCTAAAAGCAATAAAAAATCTCTATAAAACAAAGCAACCCAAACAAATTTTCTCTTTTAACACAAACTATTCAATAAAAGAAAAAGAAGTTCTTTCACCAAAAAATTCTAAAGAAAAAACAAATGCTTGGTAACTGAAAGACATTCAAAGCAAGAGATCAAATATTTCAAAAGCACACAAGCTAAAACAATTAACAAAGAAGGCTAAAAGTAGATTCAAATCTTGTCAAGTAGACTGCAATCGTATCGAAAAAATCACCCCAAACACTTATCATAGATCTAGGTAGGGAAAACCATCAAAACGTAAAAAAAATCACAAAATTGTCACGAGCTACTAGCCATCATAGTGCGACGATCCTAGATCATTGCAGGCCAGAGAACAATATAGTGTGACGACATCGCACTGTATCTAAAGTTAGGGTGCATCAATCCTTTATCGTCGCATTGTCCCTCAAAGCAGGGTGCGACGATCAAAGGAAAAAAAAAATCATGAATGTTTTCTAGTGAAATTAAATAATTAGAGAGTCAATTTGGATCTCCCAGTGACTAAAAATACAGAACCTAGGCAATCAAAGCAAGAAAGAAAGATTACTAGGAAAAAAATCCGTTCCCTAGTATGGTCGCCAATTTTGTTATCAGACATATCGGTAAGTGCAGACATAAAAAAATCTCCCTAGTTTCATCCCGAAACTAGAACAAAACAAGACAAAACATAAAACTTTCCCTAACTTTTAATTATCAAGCATATTAACTAACAAGAGATAAATGACATACCTTTTAAACGTCATTTGTCCTCGCTGGTGTCATCCTCGCTCTGTTCCAAGGCTTATGGGATGTTGAACCTGTAAAAAGACACAAGCCAACGATGTGAAAGCAACAATGTATACTCAACAAAACCTATGTATGTGATCAAGGAGTCATACAATAAAATAAGACCAATTTTATGGGAAAGAAATATATCACTGTATTAAATATATGAAAAGGAGAATACAACTAATGCCTTGATGTTGTAAGGCCCCTTCCAACAGTTCATTGCTTCCCACACACTTATGCTCCACAGATTCTGAGATCAACAATCTATCTTGACAAAGCAAAGCTCAAAGCCAACATACAAGCTCCAAAGACTCCAAGCTACAAAACTCAAGAACTTTCCAGCTAAGCATTAGCCAACTCAATCCAACTTTCCCCATGAGAACTTCTCTCCTTTTATAGGCTGAAAAGGATAGGGTGAGGAGGTTAGGATGATCCCAAGAGATCAGGGATGTGACTCAGATCCAAACTGATCGGAGGCCAACTGTAACACCCTGTTTCCCCCAGATTGTAAATATAACTGAACT
>ML791392.1:214564-256149 GCA_009831015.1 Picea engelmannii
ACTGAGAATTTAATACCGTATTTGGACTCCACTGGCCCGGAGAACCAAAAGCGGCTCGCTGGCCCTGAAAATTAATGGCTCGCAGACTGGTAGGCGAATGTCTTGATGAGGGATGGGATGGTGAACCGCCCATCCGTAGGGACATCAGGCCTGATCAGTGCGAGGGAAATCGTGCCACATGCAACCTCGCGAGAGGATAAGGCGTATGGCTGGAACGATTGACGGGGCAAACGCGAGGGGAACTCTGGCAATTTTACGCAGAGTGAGTGATCGCAGAGGGGGAGGATTGCAACCTTTGCTCCTGGGCACTGGTAGACAGAGAGACGCAGGTCTCAGGACATCATGGTCTCATCTCGGGGGTGGCTAGTGGTAAATCCAGTAGGAGTCGCTACGCCTACGGTTGGGTGGAAACGAGCACCCCTCTTAGCAGTCACTTCCATTACTGAACTTACTTCTGATAAGTGTTTTGCTCATATTATATCTGGGATTTATATGCTGTCATATATGTTCATAGACTTGTGGAATTGTACATGTTTTCCTGTGTAAAAATGTCTGTGTATTAATTGATGATAAGGAGTAGATATTAGCTCATAGAACTGTGAAATTGTAAAGGATTGCAGCCTGAGAAGTGTTTGCGTTACGCTTGATATGAATAAGTTGATATATATTTATCGCAAAGGATACCATGCACGACGTACATTGATAAAATGAAGCCAATCATGCCCAGCCATTCTCGGGAAGTTGTCTTCCTTTATCCGCTCTCGGAAATGCCCCGGTAAGGATCTCTTCACAGAGATTTCCTCTTTGGAAAGGTTCGCTAAGAACCCAGAGTAAGGACTCGAACGCACATGCCTTATTAACCATGCACGAGGAGGAACGATCCCGTTAAGGTTCCAAGGTAGTAGTGTTGTGAGGAGTGACAAGTCGACGGATGAGATCTCGTCGGAGGAACCATAGTCATTCACGACCATTAGATGGACGAAAGTAACGCAGGCGTTACATACCTTGCCCCTTGCCCTCTATCATCGTGAGCAATGAGGAAATTGGGATCATAGACCCCGAGACTCAATGGAAACGAATCTAGACCGTTAGATCTCGGTCCAAATTACCCTCGGAGATTTGGGGAGTATAGATCCATTGCATATTGAAATCGCGATACACGATTTCCCGATCAGATCTGGACCATCCATTGTACGGGACGCGTGGCAGAGGATCTCGAAAAGTCGTGAATTGGGAATCGGTGTTCCTGAGAGAAAAGGGAACGGGACTTCGATAGTCCCGAAATCCCGAGAAAAGATCCTAGCCGTTGACCTCGGTGGGACACGCGTCAGACATCAGGCTAGGAATCGGGACTTTACCCCATCGGGGATTTCAGGAGTGAAGAGATTGTTGTATCTGGATTCACGATCCGCGAAATCTCGATAAGCTCAGAAACGTCCATTAATATGGACACGTGTCGAAGATCCGAGGAGGTCGCGATTCGGAGAGTCGGAGTTCGGCATATCGGAGTTTCAAGAGTCATGAAACTCTTACATATTGAAATCGCGATTCACGATTTCCCGATGCAATCAAGGCCATCCATCTGGGGGACAGATGGCAACCATCCAGAACCGTCGGTGGTAGATCCCATCGGCATATCGGGAATCAACGTATCGGGAATTTCAAGGACATGAAACCTCTGTATTGCGAAACCGCGATATGCGAAATTCCGACACCATCATAGGCCGTTGATACAAGGGACACGTGTCGAGCATCCGGAGAGAATCGGAGATCGGGATATCATGAGTCCTGGGTATATGTGTATTATGTCATCGCAAATGCCAAAACCCCGATGGAAGGTTATACGGTTACAGTCATATGGTAAGTGGTCACATGGACCGTGGTATAACCAAGGGGGCTAGCTAGTGTAAAGGTGCGTCGATAGTCCAAGGGACTCGTGTGCCGTAACATTGAGAGGCGCCAAACCCCGACAGGAACTTAAGACCGTGGTCTTGTGAACTTTGTGGTCGTATTGACCAGGACTTAGCCTGGAAATCCAAAACGCTAGGAGCATATCGGGGATCGGAGGATCGGGAGTTCCAAGTACATGTGCACCGCGGCACCGCGAACCCCGAAACCCCGATGAGAAGCTGTCGTATGGTCATATAGGAACCAGTCATGTGAATCAAAGGCTTAGCCAAGCGGGGCTGAGGTAACCAAAGGGGCGTGTCGAAAATTCGTTCCATCGGTGATCGGGGATTCGAGAGGACAGGGACCCTCGACACCACAACCTCCGAAACCCCGAATCCCGATATTTAACCAGGGGTTGGCATTCCGCAAATGCTGGTTTTCTGGAGATTTCCAAGAGGTGGGAGATTAATCCAAAGGTTTTAAGATTATGATAGTGGGTGTGTTACACCAACTCACCCTCGAAGCTTCTCTTCTAGAAGAATCAATAATATGCTCTTTTTCCTTTGTACGAAAATCATCGCACCCTTTACACTGAGAAAACTGCGACGACGTCGTAGGCCACTGTGGTGCAACCTGCGATGATCCTAGATTGTCACACCCTTAACACTAAGCAAGCTGCGACGATCCCTTTTTCTAAGGTTTTTGACAAAGGAAAAGTATAATTCCATATCTCTAGGAAAATGTGTCTTCATTCTTCTTCAGGGATTCATGCCATTGATCCTTCTCAAGACAAAGGATAGGTTTACGTCATTAACGGTCATAGGGGTGACAAAAATATTGTGTAACAATATGTAGTTGGAAGGATATGTGCCTCTAACCAAAATTTTGCTTCATGATGCATAAGGAACTAAAGAAGAACACAATGTACAGTCATAGGGTGAAGTAAAACAAATCACCATACTGATTTGGGGTTTCCAGTGTAAAAGTACAAATAGAAGTAGTGAGTAGAAGGGATGAACCTATACAAAAAAAATATGAATGTACATATTACATGGTGAAGTAAAATAAATAATAAGATTAAACATGGGGTATGTCAAAGGCTCTTGTTGAGATGGTGTCAAAGGCTCATACTGAGCTGGTGAAAGCATGGCACTACTATCATCACAATATTCAAGTTTTCTCCAATGCCATGTTCTTGGTTGTGCTTTGTACATAGTTCTATTACTCTCCAATGACATACCTACTTGTGTTCGTGTAACATGTGAGAAACTTCTACCTCATGCATACATTTCACATCAAGATGTCAAATGCACTTGCAGAGTTAGTTAAAGCAGGGTTGGTGAAAGCCATGTACTACTATCACCAACATTGTGCAAGTATCTCCAATGACATGTTGCTTGTGCATCACATGCAACACTCACATAAAATAGTTACTACTATCTCATCTTCAACATAAGTACACATAACATCACATCCTCAATTAGAAAAATATACACAAATTTAGAAGCATTGACATATGGTATGTGCCTCTAACCATTTTTTTGTTGCATAATGTGGTAGGAACTAATGAAGAATACATTGTAAAGTCATGGGGAGAAGTAGCACAAATCACCAAAGTGATCTAGAGTTGACAATGAAAAAACACATATAGAGAAGTAATGAGTTGAAAGCAATGAACATATGGAAAACAAAGATGAACACATATTACATAGTTATGCAAAAGATAAAATAAAGATAAATTAGAGTCCATGTCAAAGGTGCTTAGTTGATCTTGGTGAAAGCTTGGAATTTATGTCACACCATTGTTGAAGTCTTTTTTAATGACATTTTGTTTCTTGTACTTGTGCAACGTTCAAGTCTCTTCACTGATATTTACTTGCTTGTGCTCCTGTGATGCATGAAACACTTCTATTTCATGATATATTTCATATCAAAACATTCAAGTTACTTTAAAAGTTAGTGAAAATGAAGTTGGTGAAATCCAAACAATATTATTGGCCATTTTGTTCAAGTCTCTCGAATAACATGTTCCTGCTTGTGGTTGTGAACAATTGAAGCCTTAACAATACCATGTTCCTCCTTGTGCTTGTGAGAATGAGACACTCACAACAAATAACATAGTTTCCTCTAGTTCATTTTCACATCAAATAAAATAGTTTTTTCTAGGGGCTATACGAGGTAGGTGTAGAGATGAAGGAGATGCTAATAGAATAGTTTACGTTAGCTCAAGATCCACATAAGTATTGCAATAAAAAAAACATGAGCCACTAAAGAGGTAGGTGTAGGTGTAGGTGTAGATATGGAGATGAAGTTGTATTTGTAACCATAAAATTACCAACACAAACTCTCATGATGTGGTCATGACCAGGGCTAGGAGGACTTGGGTAGTGCCTGGGGAGCTTGGGTACAATCTATTGAAGCTCTCATGACAAGGTCAAAGAGAAAAATGTAGTAACAGATGCTTGTGCTCATTCTATGTTGGATGAGATCTAAACTTACATCCAAACTTTGCATGGATTGATCCAAATATTAGATATTCCAATATAGGCATGAAGAAAGAAAAGGGGTTGCGGTGTGAAGAAACATATACTTAACTCAGGAGCCTCATAATGTATTTATATGTAATACTTTGTGGAATTGAAAATTGAAATAGAAACATTCTAACAACACTAATTATTTCCAGCCAAGCAATGACAAAATACAACCAAAGTCTACAAAAGCAATGTCGTTCACATCACAGATATGTGCATCAATCTACAATGTTGTAATACTATTTTCGTTTACAACCATGTATCACAAAAGGAAACTGTGACAAAATGTAACCTAATTTTTAGCTTGAATATGAACCCGAAGGTGTTTCCCCAATTCTCCAGTCATATTATAAGAATATATGTGAACTAAATGCTCAAAAAATGCTACTCTTGCATGCTAGGTTATATCAAATGAACAATGCCTCCCATATAGGTATTGGTATGGAAAAAAAATGGATTTATAAGTTTAGCATATGAAGAACGTGTCATGAAAGACATATATGAACACCTAAACTTGACACCAAGAAGGAAAATTTACATACCAACAAATGCTATATCTAGGCTCCAAATACACCAGTTCATTAACACAATTGATTCTTTTGAAAGAGTTGCCTAAACACATATAACATGAAATGTGTTTGAGTCATCCAAAAGTCTTCGATTCTAAGAATCACCTTCTAGTAAATCACTTGCATTGTGAACAATAAAATATAAAAGATGTTTCTTCACTCAAATCACTTAAAACTAAAACAAAATGTGATATTTACACCTGCAAAACGATTGTGCGATTTGAGGCATCCCAATATTTGAATGACCTATGAGTTAAATTTTCACTTGATCTAACTTCCCAACTTGCAATATCACCAACATCAGTTCCAACTGAAAAATATTCATCCAATTAGCTACGTTTAAAAGTCATTTCATAGTTAGATTGCATTTAAAACAAAACTTTAGATGAAGAAATATACTTTAGAAGTGTAAAATACATAATTCTGGCAAATGAAATTGTAGATTACCTAATATAATTGTCTGATGTTGAGGATGGAAATCCATGCTAACAACAATTGAACCTTTGTTGAGGATTCTTGTAACAACTATTTTGGGAAGATCATATACACACATAAACCATACAAGAACATAACCCAACACAACATACACAAAAACACACACAAAACTAACAAAGAAAAAGGGAATATGGTGTTAATAACACAAGAAACCAATGCAATAACCTTGGTCAACATGGGTAAAATACATATAATAATAAAAAAAAACCTACTTGCTATATTATGAATGGTGGTTTCTAGGATGATCGAGATGGGTTCACCTTCCACCATGCTCAAAGAAAATATGTGCTTTCGATCTTGAGCTAGAGACTTGGGTAAGCAACAAAAATATCCTATTGATGTATAATCAGAGAGTATAGTGTGGTCATTGCCCCAACATGTATATTGTTATCACACTAGTAAATTTAATTAAATTAAACCAAATATAATTAATTTTAAAATATAACAAGATGAAATAAAATTAAAATACAAAAACTTAACCTACACGTGGAATTATACACCAATCATATATCATCTATATGTTTGTAAATGTCAATTATCAATAATAATTTATACAACGACTGCCACTTGCATTTCATAACCAAGTCTCTTCCTCATAACTGCCTATCCTTTCACTCAACCACGTGGGGGGATTCAATGGATGTATAGGCAAGTAGTTATTTTAGCTACCTGGCCTGCATGCATTAGGCCGCAAATGAGTGTTGAAGCTCCAAAGTAGGAAACCCCCTTCAAGTATCCCTTCGACAAGGAGCTATTGTAGTTTGGATGCCCATGTTTTGTAGACCTTGAGGGATCAAACTAACATTTGAAAATCCACAGCGTTGTGGCTTGGCCCGTTACCTGTTTTCCTCTCATCTGGGAAACCTTCAACCTGTTCCTCCACCTTCTTGAATTGTTGGGTTGTTTTATAGTTTGTGGGAGTTTATCAAAACAGGTTGAGGAGGGTTCAACCTGAAACAAAAAATCTCCCTTGTGCCAAGTCGTGGCTAATTCAAATCCATTCATCTAAGCAGTTCACTGAGCTCAATATTATGTTATAGGAGATCCATACATTGATGCAACAACTCATAGCAAAAGGTACACCCAACTAATCACGAGTAGTTCATGTGACCCGTGAGCGAGGCCACGAATGAAGTAGGGAACCTTAGATCATTCACTACTATGTGTTGTGTAACATTCGACTCTCATGTTGACTGGGTGTATAATATGGTCCACACAGTGGCATAAATTCAAGAGTTATTGGCCCTAAAATGGTATTCCAACAATTACTCTTTTTAGGAATAAAATATAGAAGAGTCAGAGCTATATCTAGGAATAAGGGAAATGACGATGTGCCAACTTCCCCCCCTGGATAGTCTGAACTTGCGCAAAGGAAAATATGGATGGAGCACATCACATGAAAATATCCCAATCCATACATAACTCCCCTATGGACTATTGATCTAGATAGGATGACTGCTCCTGCAGGCTACAACCAATAAAATAATATATTTGGTAGGTCGTTCAAAGCCATGTGCCTAAATAACATGGAAATATTGGAAAAAGAAGATAGGCCTAGTCAATCTCAAGTGACCATGAGTCTGAAGGTCTCAAAGATAAGAAAAACGTAAAACTAGGGAGGAAGTCATCTAAGAAAATCTAAGAAGAAGAAGCGAATAACGACAAAATGTTGGGTGTCCAGACTATGATTGAAAAGTCATTTAAAACAACTAAAGGTAACACGAGGAAAGGAAGTGGACAAGGATCCCATAAAGGGGGCTATAATCCCTCCTCACAAGGTAAATAATGAATATAGTCTCTTGGAATTCTAGAGGCCTTGGAAGTAAATACAAAGTAGAAGCAATGGAGGATTTAATCAAAGAAGAGAAACCCAAGGTTCTTCTAATCTAAGAGACCAAACTTCCAGATACTCATCTATTAGGTCTACATAAACAATTTTGGGTTGTTAGTACAAGTGTCGTAGTAATCTCAAGGGAAGCCTTAGGAGGGCTCAATATTTTCTAGAATACTCATGAGATCAAAGTAGGTTTAGTGGAAAAATCTCATCACTAGATTCTAGTGGATTTAAAATGCAAAGTCACATGTAGAACTTATAAATATTTTAATGTTTCCTCCCCGGGGAAAAATAAACCTGCTGGAACAAGCTCAAGTTAACATGGTATTCAATAGACAAAAGAACCACAATAGTGGTTGGTGACTTCAATACAGTCTTGTCACATGAAGAGAAGAGAGGAGGTAATTCCATTCATGACCCCCTAAGGGAAACCATTGAAGATCTAATTTGAGAATGGGATCTCATGGATGTTAAACCCACCAAGGGAAAATATACTTGGTCAAACAAAAGGTTAGGTAGAGCACATATAGCAACTAGATTGGAAAAATTCCTCATACATAACAACTTTTTGGAAAAAAATCTTGAAATTTCCTCAAAGGTTATCACCTCAACAACTTTAGACCACAAGCTTATAAGCTTTTCCCTGGTAGCAGGAAAGAACTATGGTCCTCTCCCTTTTTGGTTCAACCCTCTTTAGTTAAACAATGATGCAAAAATGGAATTAATTAAAAGAGTGTGGTCAAGCAAAGTAGAAGGATCACCAAGTTTTATTCTTGAATCCAAACTTAAAGCGATCAAGAAATCCCTCAAGATTTGGGCGAAGAACCATTATGAAGAAACCCAAAATAGAAATCTTAAACTTCAAAGTGAATTGGTTGAAACTCAGGAAATAATGGAGGAAGAGGACTACACTCTAACCCTCCAAATGCAAGAAAAATAACTCTACAAATAATTGCATCCAGCTAATAGAAGAGAAGAGGAACATTAGAGACCAGAATCAAGAAGCTTATGGTTGAGCTCAAGAGATAGAAATACTTCATTCCTTAATAAACAAGCCAAGACCAGACAACTCAAGAACATTGTAAAAGAGATCACATCTTCAACATGGGATCTATTATCTGACTATGAAGAAATTAAAAGGGAGGCTTCCTCACACTTTCAAGCGCTTTTAATTGAGGTTGAGGACTTTGACACTCAACTCAATTCAAGTTTTCTGCAAGAAATCCTTTCCTTAATCTCACAAGAGGACAATCAAATTCTTATGAAAGACATTGAAGAAGAGGAAGTTCATCAGGTTGTTTAGGGTCTTGAGACCGACAAAGATTTGGGTCTCGATGGGTTCTCAATTTCCTTCTTTCGAATTTGTTGGGAGGTTGTCAAGAAGGATTTGTGAAAAATGTTGTCTTGGTCCAAGAAAAGGTGTAAAGTTGGAGGGGCCACAAATTCCTCCTTCCTAGCCTTGATCCACAAAGAATCAAATCCTTCAATTTTTCCCAGATTCAGACCCATTTCATTATGCAACTCCTCTTATAAAATCCTTACCAAAATAATTTCTAACATATCAAAAGTGATTCTCCCCAAAATGACCTCTGAGAATCAAGGCGGTTTCCTGTAAAAAAGGAAAATATTGGATAACATCCTCTCAGTTCAAGAAGTAGTCCACTCAAGCAAGCTCAGAAAAGAAAGTGGCATGGTGATAAAACTGGACATGGTGAACACTTTTGACAAGGTACTATACACCTTCCTTTTTGCAATTATGAAGAAATTTGGTTTCTCTAATGATTTTATTTCTTGGATAAATGCTTGTGTAAATGGCCTTTGGATAGTTGCTCTCGTCAATGGTCGACCATGGTGCTTCTTCCAAAGCAATCGAGGATTAAGGCAAGGATTTCATTTATGTCCCCTTTTATATGTGATAATGACAGACTCTTTAAGCAAAAATCTAAAGGAAGAAAGACTTAGTGGAAGACTGCTCGAGATTTCTATAGTCAGAGGTGTCAAGCAGATAACTCACTCTCAATTCGTAGGGGACATTTTTTTATTGGGAGGATATTTTGTTTTATTAGCCAATAGATTCAAACTGATTTTGCAACAATTTCTAGAAGTGTCAGGGGGTGTTGTTAATAACAAAAAATGTTGGATATATGGATGGAATGTGTCAGAAAGAAGACTGCGAGCTCTGTCAGGGAAGGTAAATTTTAATTACTTAGAGAAATGACACTCTTTCACTTATCTAGGGATCCCTATTTTCCACACAAGATCTAAATCTACGGATTGGAAAAATATTTTAGATAAGTTCAGAAAAAAAATGAATCAGTGGGGGGCCAAATGGTTGAACCCTATTGGAATAATTGTTCTAATCATGTTTGTCCTCTCTTCAATGGTAATATATCAAATCTTGATTCTTCTATCCCTGAGGAGTGTTCACCAGGGTTTGAATTTTTTGTTAAGAAAATTTCTCTTGCAAGGAGGGAAAACAAACAACAAGAAATTCCACTTAATAAAATGGGGAACAATCATAACACCTTATGACCATGCATGGGTAGCCATCATAGACTCAATGCTAATGAACAAGGCCCTGGGGGAAAAATCTTGTGGAGAATGGTAACATAAGGGAAATCTTGGTGGAAATATATCCTAATAAAGAAATACCTCTCTGGGAAAAGGAAAATGTGTCTAGACAAGTATCCCCCGAAGAAGAAAAACTCACCCATTTGGAAATTGTGTAAGGAATCCCTTTCCCTAATCAAGAAGCATTTAACCTGGATCCTTGGGAAAGGAAGGCAAATCAAGATTTGGGAAGATAAAATTATGAGATATCCCCTATTGGACAACAACAAAGATTTAGCCTCCATATGAATTTGGATGTCTACAAACACTCTTTGCTCTCCGTCAGATATTTCAGAATGGGAATTTGATGGATCTTGGAAAGGTTGGAAGATTCCAAACCCATCACCCTCTCTTCTCGGCTTATGGAACCAATTAGTATCTCTCCTTCGAGGAAAATATATAAATTCAAAATTCATCAAAGATCAAAGAGGTTGGGGTGACAAAGGAGGAAAATACTCGGTCAAATTAGGTTACCAGTCTCAGTTGCTTCAACTTCCTCTCCCTCCAAAAGAGTCACATTGGAACTCTATTTGGAAAAGTGAGGCCATCCCAAAGGTGAAAGCGTTTTGTTGGGGTCTCTATCACAAAAGAATAATAACAACATAAAATATAATAAAGTTTGGAATCCAAGGTTTGTCCAGGTGTGTTATGTGTAAAAAAAATAAAGAAACACTTTCTCATCTTTTCCTAGAATGTGAATTCACGAAAGAAGTTTGGAGGATCCTCTTAACAATTTTGGTGGAACACCCTTTCTCTCCATCTAGCATCATCGAATCCTACTCAACCCGGAATAGAAGATACCCAAGGAACTTTCTCAAAAAACCTCTGTTGAAATAAGAATGGATAATTTTTCCCTTCTATGTTAATTGGAAAATATGGTTGGCAAGAAATAAGGAAATCTTTAAAAATGAAGAAACCTAGCCCCAAAGAGTAGGGGATCATGCATGGGGATTGATGACGGAAAAAATTGAACTAAAAGGTAATTCAAATCAAATGGAATGAAATCTTGAGGTTCAAGGGAGGCTTTGGTTGAGCCCGATATTGAATAGTCCAAGTAATTTGAAGTCTTCAAGTAAGGAAATGGTAGGAAATCCTTCTTCCTGGAAGTTCAGAATCCCGACAAGCGATTTGGAAGCCTGGATAAAAGATAGAAATCACTTTGTTCTCTTTTTTTATGGAGCCTCAAAAGGAAATCCTAGGGTGGCAGGAGTAGGTGGGGTGTTGTATGGCCCCGAAGGATCAGAGATAATCAACTACTCTTGGGGCTTTGGGAAAACAACGAACAACCACACTTAGGCCCTTGCAACTTGGAAAGGTTTGGAACTAGAAAAGGAAAGATAGGCTAAAAATATAACTCTTGTAGGATACTCCTCCTTAATAGTCCAAAGTATCTATCGGCAAGCCCCCGCAAGCAATATCATTATCGGTCAAATAATACAGAGGATCTTAGACCTCAAGGAAAGTCTGGACTCCCTCATAGTTTTTCATGTGCTAAGAGTCCATAACTCAAGGGCAGATTTAGAAGAAAATCAATCTTGTTTGCTAGATGAAGGGAAGATTAAATGTGGGGAACTCATTAGATGGGACCTGATCCCATAATCCTTCGCCACCCTACTCGTATAAGATGATAATTTCCCCCTCAAATCACATGGTTATTTGGCCATCTGTCAATCCTCGAGGGCGTGTCAAGTGATCTGGCATTCACTTTAGTATTACTTACCTAATCTAGAAAACCTTCCTCCCAGTTGTTCTCACCCCTCGAAATACTCAGAATATACTCCTGATAACAAACATAGCATGTGGGAGTAAGTACCACTGCATCATGTTGTGTCATGAGCTTGTCATGAATCAGTGTGAATTCGTTTTGATCTTCGGAGTGGTGAATTGGCCCCTTCAGTTCACAGACATAAGTTTTCATCTCTCATGTTGGTTGCAGTGGCTCCTTCTCCCCTCCAGAGGCCTCCTTTCAGGCGATGTCACAATGGATCCCACAGCTCTAACTCCCTCACTCCCTCCTAGAGTCATGAAGTGCATGGACAATCTTGAGGAGGTGATGTCCAATTTTATGGTGCGACTGGACATATGACAAAAAGGTGTGGAACGAAAAAACTAAGAGGAAATGCAGGAAATTCTTACGCATCAACAAAATCTTTAACACAAAGTGGAAAATATTAAAGCTCACAAGGCAGTGCAGGATGTGGAGCCAAAATGCCTCAGGGAAATAACCAAGGAACAAGAGCATTAGATCAAGAAAATGAAAAGAGACATAAGACACCTTGAAGTAGAAAATTTGCCTCCTCTTTGTGTTTTCAGACGAAGTGCCATGTCTGAGCATAATTCAAACAGATCTGAAGACCACGGCAGAGAAGAGGCCACATTCAATCAAACCTTTATCCTGAAAGAAGTTCTCTAGAAAACAAGCAGGCAAGGCGGGACCGAGACAATCTTCAAGACTTTTTTTGAAAAGTATGCTATGCAAATTTTACTTTTGGGTTGTAGCTTCGTTAGAATTTATAGTAGCAATGTTTTTTAGTTTGAAATTTGTCACTCTTTAAGCAAAAATTTTGAGCCAAGTTTAAGATGTAACATGTCAAAACAAGCCTTTGAGTAAGGACCTTTAAAATTTTGTAGACTTCTGGAGGTTGAACGCTTAGGTCGCAACCTCCCCTTTTCTCTTTTTTAATACAAACCAATAATCGTTTATGTAAAAAAAAAAAACATTAGAAAAAATTCATTTTAGATTCAATGAAGTTGTAATAGAGTGAAAAGATTATCTTATCTATCAAGCTCGACAATACGACATCGATGTTGTTAGTCAATAATGTGTTTGATAAAATCAATTTAAATATTAAAAAAATATTTTTTCTTTTCTCCTATGTACAAGTTTGGAAAGCATACAAATATTTATGGTTAAACACAAAGTAATTGATGGTCAACACCTAATCGAATGCTATAGTCCCTGCATTGCCTTCTGCGAGGGCTAACAATGGATTTCCAATATTCAAATTGAGAGAGATTGTTAATATGGACGAGTTGGTGTAAGGCCTTAGTTTTATGTAGTGTTCGAAAGGGAATGGGTTTGAATTACTTTGTGATAATATTTTTTTTAAATAAAGTATTTATTTTTAAAAAATGAGCCTCTATTTTAGGAAAATCTAATGACATGTTTATATAGATTGAAATGAATCTAAAGCTATCAATTTATAAACATTTTTGAATGCAAGTTGTTGTTGTTGTTATTATTATTACTTTTTTTACATAGGGGAATTTGTAACACATATCCCAGTATCCATAATCTCATTACAAATCAATGATTCAACTCTGGTTGTCACCACTATCGCTCTCTTTGGCCTTAATTAGAATTGGCACCAAGAGGTAAATTGATGCACCATTGTAACATTATTCAAGTTTTCAAGTGACATGGCTAAGATATTTGTAGTGGTTTCAATGATCTAACCTATTGATTTTGGTTCACATTGTGTAGAGGGGGATGAACAAAATCCTAACGTAGAGATAAGCCATTGTAATAAAATAACATGCAACATCACATAGATACCTCATAGATATCGACCATAAGATAACGATGAATAGAAATACATGACATTGAAACAATGAATAACGATAGTATCAAATTGGGGGTGAATGATATCACATCAACTTGGGAATTGCACCCCCAAGCAAACTTCCAATAAACAAAGCTTTTGGTGTGGATAATGTCTTATAAACCATCTTTATCTCACAATTTCTATCCATTTGGATTATTTTACAAATCCCCTTGCCCCACATACATAATTAGAAGGGGAGTATTAATATGGAACAAAATCTCAACACAAGGATATGCCATTGTAGTAAGATAACTCATATGATCACAAAGAAAATAACTACAAACCCAAGAGAACCCACAAAACATGACACTACAATTATGGGTGATGCTAGTATTGAAGTGAGGAAGGATGCTTGACAACCCAAAGACAACATCTAAATTTAGATGTCTTTATAAAGTCTCTCTCTCATACATGCATAGTTAAGAACATGTACAACATCTAATAGTTAAGAACATATATTCCCTCTTTATATTATATCTTCAAATCCGAAGGAGGGTAACATATATATATATATATATATATATATATATATATATATATATATATATATATATATATATATATATATATTTCCGTAAACTAAATTATTTGTATGGAAAAAATCTCTTATCCCATAAATAAAAGAATTTTATACATCAATTTGTACTTTAAAAATAGATTACTATTATTACAAACACAATATTATTATTATTATGAAAAAATAACTAATTTTTTTTTAAATATATTTTTAACTTTTTATTTTAAAAAGTAACAAAACCAAACATCTTGTAATTTGTGTGAGAAAACACACAAATTACTTAAAAAAAATTATGCAGGTTGGTCATAAACTCATCACCAACTTCACCAATTATAGTCACTTGTCTTTTCCCTTTTTAAAGTGATTTAATTTTATATTTCGTCGAGTTAGTGAAAAATGGTTAATGATTAAATACTAGCACAACCTCTCAGTTGCGGCTGGAGAACGCCGAAAGGTATCGGCTGTAAAATTCTAAGCCCAGTAAAAACCCCGTAGTAAAATTCACTCGCCAGAACTGACTCCATAATTTGGAAACATGAACCGACGGGAACAAAAACGGCTTGGAGGTGGCCTGGAAGAGGTAGTATGTAAAAAAGTGGCTAAATCACCTGGTAATTAAACTTGGCCCAGAAAATGAAACGCTCCACTTTGTAACAAAACTTTAATTGTTGTTAATCACTCAGACATGGCAATCAGCTAGCCACTATAGTAAATTTTAAATGTGATGGAGTAAAAGTAAAAAAATAAGCATGTAAACTGATGTCTTTATAATAGTGAGGAAGTTAGTGGTTGAAATCTCAACCATTGATTTATTGGGACGACTACGAATATTCCATCAATATTTAATCTTGTCCATACAAAACTGATTAAGCACTTAAAACCTATTAAATGTGCCCATTGTCAATAGATGTACGCCTTTCGACGTAATGAAAACTTTGTAGTTTGATTACTTGTTCAAAACGTTTCGAGGAAGCTTTGAAATGGTTTAAGTTCTTAGACACGTGTTTGGTTTTTAGTCCTTACGTGTTGGGCATTACAATTTGAAAATTCAAAGATAGATTTACCTTAAGGGAAAGGAAATTTTAAGGGAAACAAATTATATATTTGATATTTTCACACTAAAAATCAAAATATGTTGTTAGCTCTTTAACATAAAACCAAAAAAACTTTAATCTTATTCTTTTGGGATATGTTACACTCTTCTTTCAAATTAGCTAAAAACCATCCTAGAATAAAAGATTTGATACTGAAATATCATTTTCTCGTAGTGTCACTCAGACATCATACATCTGGACTATAAAACAAGCTAAGAATCATATTAGAATAGAGTCTTGATAGACTCTGAATAAAGAGTAGATTTATTGAATTCTTGCTTAGCCAAGGTTCCTTACTGTAGTAAAATGGTTTATTAAGAAGGAAGATTTGCTCTCGCATTAAATTCCTTGAAAATGTGATAAAATCAAATTTCTTAAAATTTGAGATAAGTTAGAAATTTGATATATGTCATTATCCCAATCCATTAAAATCTTTGAATCCCTAAGACTTGCATCTTGTTTGATACCTTTTTCAATTTTAGTTTTCATTCTTGTTGATACCTTTTTCAATTCTAGTTTTCATTAAAATTCATAGGGCATAAAATTCTACTCTATTATTATTTTTCTTAAATAAATTTATTTTTGAATTTTTGAATCTATCTTGTTGACACTTTTTTCAATTGCAGTTTTCATTAAGATTTATAGGGCATAAAATTTTGCTTTATTATTATTTTCCTTAGCTAACTCCATATTTGAGAGGAAAATAGTGTGAATTATTTAAAAATATAATAGATCCATTTTTACACATACCTAGGGTATCTTCGAATGCACTGTCAAAGAAACCCTTGGGATATGAATAGTCAATTTTAGGCACGTTTAAACATTTGGGAGATTTTTGCTTGGGAACCTTCCATCAGTTCCAATAAGAGATTGTAATTTAATGAGGCATCCATCTTGAAGTTTCTTCCTTGCCTTGGAATATCATCTTATTTATTGTAATCCAAATTCCTTAGAGC
The DNA here is from genome assembly GCA_009831015.1 of Picea engelmannii. Classification (NCBI taxonomy): domain Eukaryota; kingdom Viridiplantae; phylum Streptophyta; class Pinopsida; order Pinales; family Pinaceae; genus Picea; species Picea engelmannii. The sequence goes on from ML791392.1 coordinate 230,666, forward strand.
ACATAACAGGGTAGTTGTAAGGCCCTAACCTTGAATGGCTTCGGGCACCTCCACTGCATGATAACCTTGGTGATCACTAATTAGCACAAATAGAATTGATGTAAGGTTGGTGGCTAGAAGAGTCATTTTTTGAATGCCCTTGCACGATGGCAAGGTTCACCATGAACATGTCAGGTGCCTTTTCTCACAGTGGGCGCACCACAATCCTTGGTAGCGTGCACTAGTTGGACACACCAAGAGAAGGTTGGAAGGGAAATTGGTGATGAAAGGCAAACAAGGTTGCCACTTGCAACCTTGTCCTGTGGCAACCTTGTCCGTAGACATGCACTACCCATGACAGACAAAGTGGCATAGAGAACTTCACTGTCTTTTATAGACTTGGGTGCTTGGACTACAAGTGGACCCAAGGAGTTGGGCGTTCCACACTTGGGGATAGTGACAAATGGTAGAAGCACTTTCGAGCACAAACATTCATGGATGGAAATCGTGGGATGCACTCATTGGGTCCACATCCATTGGGCACAACTTCATCGAGCACACATCCATTATACATTGTTGTTTGGTGCACCCTTGTTGGGCAGTTTTGGACACACTTGTTGGGCGTGTGGCACTTTGGGCATAACATCATTGGACATTAGAGGGCCAATGAGAAATTCATGAATGGGGTAGTGGCACCATCAAGAATAGTCAAAGTTGGTGATGTGGGCACTTGGGTCCACTTAGGCTTGGAGGGGCTTGCAAGTGCAAGACAAAAGTCTTCTATGAATAGTGGATGCCTCAAAGGTGCTAAGGAATTAATCAATTATTCATTGATCATTCACCAAGATTGTAAAGGAGCTTTGTGATTGTGCTAAGTTTAGCGTTGACACAATGGGGAAAATTGCATTGGTTGAGAGAGAAGAAGAAGAAGATAGGACCTACATGAGGTAGGCATGCAAATGCTTTAAGGGTTGGATTATGCAAGTCTATTGGACATTACACAAAAGGAAATATTTCCTTATACTCATTGCATGTATGTAATAGAGTTGTGGGAAGAAGTTTGCAACTCCCTCATTGCATATATGTAACATTATTCATATAATAAAGTTAAGGCATCCACCTTGGATGCCACTATATACGTGTATTGTGGTATCTTTACTTGGAAGAATGCTATGTTTCTTTTAATGTATTATGTTGGTTAAGTATTGAATAATTGGCTAAGTATCGTTGGGATGTTTTAAAGGCCACGATTGGATGTATGGCTATTGTTGAATGAACTTGGTTGAATTAGTTGCATTTGATAGATTGTAGCTTAAGGAAAAGTTATGGATGGACCTTAAGTGAAGAGGTGTAATCTAGTTGTAGTAGGAATAGGCAGGCCAAGCCACTACAATTGGGGCAATGAAATGTTACACTACCTTAGGTGCCTAAACAGACTTGGGAGAAAATTAAGTTTGGAAACAAAAATATAGGCAGATTGTAGGCCCATAATAGGTGGTAACAGAGCGTACTCTTCATCATTTTTTGAAGTAAAGGTGGCATTGAATATTATTTTGATATAGTTTTGGTGCTCTTCATCATTGTCACTATTGTGGCAGGTGGTATCGGAGAAGTTCAAGTTCTATTCATCCCATCTTATCAAACTTGAGGCAAATAAACATGCTTTGAGATGAGTTTCCATATAGCTGCAAGAGTGACTTGGAGACTAGATGGAGCATGTGGTTCTTTGCCTTGTTGCAACAAGCAACTAGGCTAGTCATCCACACAAAACTAGTAAGTTATTTGTTATTTTTAGCTGGAAAGATTGAAAACTAAAGCAGTAGTCACTTTGAAAAGTGACTATGTCCAAAATAAGATTGATGGCATACTCTAAGGGTGAATTAGTCCTCGTTGGCTTGCCTCGTGAAGAATATGACAAGATTCATGTAAGAAGGTTGATAGAGACATAGAAAAGACTTCTCACTTTGGAGAAATTGGTGGATCAGTTATTTGAAGCCATTCAAAGTTAGTCAAGAAAGGTGGAACAAGTCATCACTAAGGCTAAGTCTTTGGAATGAAAGATGGCTCATATCGATAAGATGTTTGTTGGGTTGAATCCTATAAGGGATTTTGAATATCACCTTGAAACAATTGTTGGAGGTTGACTTGGAAGCCACCTGCCACCCTCATTTCATTGTTAAAATCCATAAATGGCTTACTTCATAGAAGCAAACAATGGAACATTGGGCATCAACTTAGGTGCACATATTAGTGAAAGATTGACGAAGGATGAGTTGTTATTTTAGAAGGATGAAATGCATGATGGTGGGAGGCCATCTTCTTCTCTACATTGATGTTGTTTTATGCAGTTTGTTGTCCATGAAGTAGGAAAGTGGGCAAGGAGGCACTAGTGAATAAGTGCCTTCAATAAATTGTTAAGTTGCAGAAGGTGACTAGAGAGACTTGAGGAAGAGGTGAAGTCCTTTCCTTATGCAACTACGATGACAGTGCCAAATTAGTGGATGAGACAATGAAGAATTTGACCAAGAAAAAATGTGCATTTGAACTAGATGACTTAGGCTGGAAAGAAGAACAAGTTGACTTGGAAGGTACTTTCCCACCTTCGTGAACCTAGAATGAGGCATAACACTCCTTGGGTATATTTGAGGATGATTATCTAGATTACCTAGTTGGTTGAAGATGACATAAGTACTGGTGTAGACATGCCTCTCATAATAACATGTATGGAATTATTTTTGGATGGCTTAATGCACTTATTAGACTTTGGATAGACTATTGGAGAATTTTGAGGGTGGTGGTTGTAATGGCCATCTACCACCTTATTCTCATTGATAGTTACTTTAAGATGACTTTCTACCTAGAAGTTGGTAGTGGAGCCCAAGTGCACCATGAAAATGTGTCAATATCAATGAAGGATTTGGAATTGTTGGATTGTAGTAGGTGACTTAATAGTTTGGAGGTGAAAGTGGTGACCTTACCTTGATCCAATAGAGTTGTAAAGATAGACCAAAGTATGAAGGGAAGTGGTTTATTTGAGCATGATAAAGTAATTTTTTTAGGAAATTGGCTTGGGGATGCCTAAGTTTCAATAGTCTTAGAGAATTTCAATGTATGGAATCATTGTAGAGTGGCCAAAAGTACTAGAGTGATAGCAAGACTGGAAAGTGCGACAACTAGATAGTTGCACAACCTTCTTAGTGAAGGTTGAGTTGCCACAACAATAAAAGGAAGTTGTAACAACATTGGAAGCTAAGGTTGCAATCTTAGTAGAAGGTAGTAGCAAAAACATAGGCATCCAAGAGCATTGTGATAGAGTTGGGAAAAAATTCCTTGTTTAAAGAAAGTAATGGATAATGAGTAGTTGCACAAGTAATTTTGGAAATGATAGCGTAAAGGGGTTGGAGAAGCCAATAATATATCGATGCATGAGTTTGAACAATATACTTGGAGGACAACAAGTTCTTGAGGATGTTGTCAGGGAAAAAAATGAATTTTAGTGGGGGAGGATGTAAGGCCCTAGCCTTGAATGGCTTCAGGCACCTCTTCCCAATGATCACCATGGCGATCACTGACCAATATAGATAGACTTGATGTAAATTTGACGGCTAGAAGATTCAGTTTCTTGGCACCTTTTATGATGGAAAGGTGCACCACATACATGTTAGGTTCCATTAGTCAGATTAGGTGTATCAAAGACCTTGACAACTCACACTAGTTGGACACAACAAGTGAAGCTTGGAAGGGAACTCAGTAAGGAAAGGAAAATAGGGTTGCAACGAGAAACCTCATCTATAAACATGCACTAGGCATGATAGACAAAGTGGCATATAGAACTTGACTGGAGTTTATAGACTTGGGTTCTTGGGCTACAAGTGGACCAAAGGATTTGGGCATCCTACACTTGGGGGTTACAGTGGATGGTAGAAGTGTCTTCAAGCACAAGCATTCATGGAGTGAAAACATGGGACATAATCATTGGACTTACATCCATCGAGCACACATCCATTGGGAACAATCCATTAGACATATGTGTTGGGCACACCCTTAGCGGGTGCACTTGGGCACACTTGTTGGGTGCATGGCACTTTAGGCATAACACCATTGGACATTGGATAGTTGGTGGACAATTCATGAAGGGGGAAGTGGCACCATCGACAAAAATCGAAGTTAGCGAAGTGGGAAAATGGATCCACTTAAGCTTGGAGGGGCTTGCAAGTGCAAGAAAAGTCTTCTATAAATAATGGATGCCCCAAAGGTGTTAAGGAATCAATCAATCATTCATTGATCATTCACCAAAAGTGTAAAGGAGCTATGCGATTGTGTTGAGTTTAGGGTTGGAACAATAAGGAAAATTGCATTAGTTGAGTGAGAAGAAGAAGAAGACATGACCTACATGGGGTAGGCATGTGGTTAATTTAGGGGTTGGATTGTGAAAGTATGTTGGACAGTAGGTAGAAGGAAATATTGCATTATACTCATTGTACATCTGTATTAGAGTTGCATGAAGAAGGTTGCAACTCTCTCGTTGTATATCTAGAACATTCTTCATATAATATAGGTAAGGCACCCACCTTGGATGCCACCTATACACATGTGTTTTAGTTTCTCTACGTAGATTGATGTTATGTTACTTTCAATATGTATTGTTCACTAAGTATTGAATAATTGGGTAAGTATTGAATAATTGGATAAGTATAAGTATTGTTGAGATGTTTTAAAGGCCATAGTTGGACATGTGGCTATTGTTGAATGAAATTGGTTGAGTAGGAATTAGTTGCATTTGACATATTGTAGTTTAATGATAATTTATGGGAATACCTTAAGTGAGAGGTGAAATTTATTTGTAGTATGTGCAGGCTAGCCAAGCCACTACGACTGAGGCAAGGTAGTGTTGCACAACCTCAGATGTCGAACCAGACTTGGGAAAAACTCAAGTTTGTAAAGAAAAATTAGAGCAGAGTGTAGGTCTTTGAAAACATTTCTCTACGATGAAAAAAATCTATTTGAAATCCAAGACTCAAACAACCCCCTCGGGAATTTTTGTCCCAACATGATTTGACACTGATGGACTGCAAAAATTCCTTCCAAATTGCTTGTGTAAATAAACAAGTAACAAATATGTGAACCACATATTCACTTGCACTCTTACAAAGAACACATCATCCAAGTCCTATCTCATTCCTCTTTTATCCATTATCTCATGTTAGGATCTTGTTGGTTAAATATATCCAAAAAAAAAATTGTTTTGAGAGGGCATACTAGGTTCCATACCAATTTCCACCACCAAACTCTCTTTACATCTATCTCTTCTTCCATCTTATATTCATAGCCTAACTTTGCAGTGAGGATCCATGAAGTTTTATTTCTTGACCACATTAACACATCATATTGATCCTAAGACTTATAACACTTTGATTTAAGAACAATATATACAAAGTCCATTCATAATCCCCATCCTCCTATAGAATTAGTTCCTCAATAATTTCCAAAATTATATCCCACTTCCATGATCCTCTTGAATTGAAGCATCAATCGACCTCATTATCCCCTTAGAATGAATCTCAACAATAAGAGGATTAGATAACCTATAACTTCCACTACACCCAATCCATGGATCAACACCTAATCTTAATCTATCCCTTCTTCCAATTTTCCAGTCCGACCATCCAACCATCACGTCCATAACTTTTTGTCTTTTGGAAATATTGCAACACCTACTTTAATTCATCCTTTCTAACCTTAGCTCCCATTTTTTCATTCATCCTTTCATCGAAGAATCTTGGAAAAATCCATACATAGAACATGCATTAATTCATCTATATTTGCTTTATCTGGTTCCCTAGGAGATATTGGAAGTGATTTTTTCCTTCCCTGGTAATATCTTTAAAATATCTTACCTTGGAGCCATTAGGCACTTTAGTTCCCAGATGGTATTTACACTTTTTCTATAATTGACACAATTATGGAAAAATCGGGTGTTATTGTCACCTTTTAACAACCAAGTTTCTCTACTCTTAATCCTCCACTCAATATCTTCCATTAATAATAGATCCTTCTACTTTCCTTCCAGAGCTCTTAGGGTCATAAATTTCTCATCTGACAACTCTCCTTTGGCATTGTTTTAAGAAATATTTGCAATATCATCGTCTAATTCCTTCAAAGCTTTTTTTTTTTCCCTTAAATTTCTCCCTAGCCCATGCTACAATCACCCTTTTCACTTGTTTAATATTATTTGAGAACTAGAGCATGACTAAGTCTGCCATAAAATCATCATACTTTTTGCATGTACCAAGAATTAAATTTCTAAAGTCCTTTTCAATTAACCACACATGATTAAATTTAAAAGCATCATACTTTTTGCATGTACCAAGAATTAAATTTCTAAAGTCCTTTTGAATTAACCACACATGATTAAATTTAAAAGGAGCTAGAGGCTTCTAATCCTCCTCCTCTGTTTGAAACAAAATTGGAATATAATCAAAAGATCCTCCATGCCCTACCCAATATTTAAACTTGACATCATCCTCCACAATCTTTTCAACAACCAAGAACCTATCTAACCTTTTTGAGGTCCTAGCTTTACCTCTTCTAGAAGTTTTCCAAGTGGGGTGTGAGAAATAGTCAACAAGAGGATCAAACCTAACCACCTCAGCCCAAATTTCCCTTGAACTTAAAATCAAATTGAGATATCCCCCTAATATTACATTATCTCCTATAAGACATTATTGTTCCTTGAGTATATCCCAACAAGGTTTTCTATCCCAATAATGTCCATTTAGATTAACCATCCTGAACAACTTGTTTAAATTCTTAGCTTTGCCTTGTAAAACAATACCTAAATATAAACAATGAGTAGAGAGAGCATCAATATAGGAGTTACACCTAGTCACAAGATCACCAAATAAATCCTTGGAATCAATAGAGCTAAAATTCCATCCCTTCAATAAAGAGGACAAAATTCAATGGCTTTGGACCCTGAACACATGGTTTCTTGGAACATAACTACATCGAGCTTATATACAAAAACAACCTTTTGAGGGCTATCTATTTTTGGGCACCCTATAGCCCTCTCACATTGAGGGAGATGATGATCATGGGGGAGCATGATTCTAGTGATTTCTTGTTCTACGTGCCCCATTTATGGTCAACTATCTACCCTATTCAACTTGTTTGGAGGCTTTATATTTAATAATGGACATATGCGATTTCCTCCCAATAGGGTTTCTCTTGCATACTTCCATGGCTAAGACTCCATATGTTTCCTCAACATATTCCATCATAATAGGCTTCCTTGGCCTTAACTTGTAGGAGGGTCACAAGGAAGGCTTCTAAGATTTGGATTTGTAGTAAATCGAGTGTCTCCCCATTTCTACACAATCCCCTCCTCCAACTATTTGAGGCTCAATAGACCCGAATGACGGGTCCTAAGGTGTTGAGGTTAGGGGCTTCTCCCTCTTATATGGTACCTCAATACCATATGCATTTAATTGAGGACATATAACTTCAAATGAGGAAGTCTTGGGAGAAACAATATGACATAACATACCTTGATAGCGCTGAGAACCATCCTTCAAAGAAGTAGTAGGCTTGGATTTGGAGGAAGAGGAACATGATAGTCATTCCCTTTTGAGGAATTAGATTCTTAATGATTGGGGCTTATCGAGACTTGTTTCCTTCACACTCCACTACATCCTCTTTTTTGTTATCCACCAATGATGACTTTGGAAGCTTTTTAACCCAAACTTTATTCTTAAATTTCTAGTTTTTCTTAGGTGAGGTGCACTCCCTTCAAATATTTCCTATTTCATGACAAGACAGGCACCAAAATGGAAATTTCTAGTAGTCTAAATTTTTCGCAAAAGACCATTCCTCTTGTTATCGCCCAAACTAGCAACCTTTGTAGAGGTGCTAATGGGGATAAGCACAACACATGAAACACACCAGTGTCACCTTAGAATTGTTTCCCCTTCATTTTAGGCCAACTCCTTGAATCCACAAGGGGTATCTCAATCCATGGAAACAAACCTATATAATACATCGGGTGATCTTACGATACAGGTCACTCCCAAAACACACACCTCAATATATGGTTAGATAAACTAATGCCAATGGAGTAGCCAAATGCCTTGAAATTATTCAAATAAGTACAAGGGAAATAACTACCACAATATAAAGAGGGTTAGGAGATAATTATTTAAGTGTTGAAATATGAAATAAATATGCTATAACAAAAATATAAATCAACACTATGAAATCACTCATTGGATGAAGAAATGAGTACCTTTTACCGCATAAGAGTGAGATCTAATCGCATAAACCAAGAACAATTGATATAATTGAGATACCTCTCAAATGTGTGCTGAAAAATGGGCAAAATTATCATTGTCCACAAATTCTAGAATTTGATATATGATAAATAACGTAGAAAATGCAGATTTTAGGTGAGGAAAATCACCCAGGAGTGCCTAAAAGCACTTGTAATGATAAAACTTGGGTACTTTGGCTAAGAAAATGAAAAACCTATTTAAAAACAACCAAACAATGAATGAGTGCAAGAATAAATGAATAATAACCATGCAATTAGCTCAAAATTGCAAAGAGAAGTGGTGAATCACCCTAGCGTTTCAACATAAATATTAAAAATGAAAAATAACAACTATGAAACACTTAGGAGACAAATTTATTGTTATAAAGTGTTATATATCCTTCATAAATGTTACATAAGTGGAAATATAGCTAGGGTAGGGTTAGAATCCACTTTTTAGGGTTATACCTTAGCTTTAGGGTTTGACCAATTCTGATTTTCTTTGCTGCAATTTAATTTCCAAAATTGATAAACCTCCTAGATCAACCCAAATAATGTTAGATAAAACCTTTAAGCACAAATGTGTGGGGATAATTTTCCCTATTAGGGTTAAATATCAACAATATATATATATATATATATATATATATATATATATATATATATATATATATATATATATATAAGAAAATATTTGAGTTTTTAGGATTTTTTGTGGTTGGTTGTTGGGAGTTAAGATTAATGTCTTGTCTCTACTTAGGGCTTATGGGGTAAAGAAGTATTCCCCTATAATAATTTTTTATTCAATGTTTATGGATTAGAGTGGAAGACTAGTGCCTCAAGGCTAGTAGTTCCTTGTCTAATCAAGACAAACCATGAAAACCAAGGCCCTACATGAAGGGTTTCCTCAAGGGAATATCCTTCACCAACAAGATCAACAAAAGATTGGAAATAATACTTAAAACCCTTTCCAAGGAGTAGAAAACTAATCAAGACAATATATAAACACTTACCAAATCATTTTAAGGAATGAGGAAGAGATACAAGCCATAGACGTCGTCCTTCGAAGTAGTTGAGTAAATATTCAATGGATTGATCTTGCTATATTTAGTAGAAAGTTGTATATTCACAATAGTCTTTGAAGTACCAAGAAGAATAAACAAGAAAGAAATATCTCCAAGAATTGACACCAAAACACCAAGTAAAATATCTTCTATTAATGGCTTGAAATGGTTTCCAATAATTCACAACCATTTGGAATGAGAGGAGGGACTTTATTCATAGATGAGGCTCACAACTCCTTCTCATTATTTATTCCCTAAATCTAGATTAAGGAAATAAAATAAAAGTGACTTTTCGTCCAAATAACTAGGAGACTAAGTCAAAATACAATGGAAATATGCTTTACATGCTAGAAACACTCATAAAAGAGGAGCATCCCACAAAAAATGGGGTTGATTTTCTCTCCAAGCACAATGTTCCAAGAAAAGAGTGATTTGGAGGCCTCAAAACAAGGTGGGGTATCCTCTGAAGCAATTAAAGCTCCAACATTCCTCTCCTCCATATGGAACATTCTCATGAAAGTGTGGAGAATGAACTCAAAAGGAGACAACCTCCATAAAATGTGCTCAAGGAATGCTCAAATAATGTCCATAAATCCTTGAAATATATCTCCAAAGCATGACCATGTCCATATCTAAGGTCAAGGCACCTCCATGAAGCAGGGGAGTAACCCTCCAAGTAAAAAATCGAGTCCTAAAACCCCCAACAAAAAATTACATCAAAAGAATGGGTCAAACCTCAAATTATGTAAAATACATCTCCAAAAGTGATGAAAGAAGATGAACATTCTAATATTTCCCATGTGATGTGTGTAGAGAATGTCCATGTGTAAAAAATGAACCTAAATGTGCCTTGGAGGATGTGACCAATGCCTCAGAATATGTGTATTGCCTCGAGAACTGTGGGAATGCCTCAAGAGATGTGAAACTAAGTGAACATATGCATAATCATCTCTCAGGGCCCATGACCAAAGTCTGGTACACACATAAGAAAGAGAGGGTCCATGTGGGGTAAAATAGGTGTGCTAAACTATTGGTGTGATAACCCTTACAAAGAACAATAAGATTTTACATAGAAAATAGAATAACTTAATAACTAATCCCCCCATAAATAATATATACTAGTAGATCCACCTCAAAATTCCCAAATACCTACCAAGGACATAAATTCCCGACATGGAGGGAGTTACCACTTCCAGGGGATATTCATCCAGAGCAATAAAACCAAACACCCTAAGAATGGGGCCTAAAATGACATTCCATGGACGCCCACCTAAGGGGATATGGGAAACCAATTAACCAACACTTGTACATCAATCATCCCATCATGGCCACATACAAATAAATCATTAGACTTTTGGCTCATCAGAGTGGTCACATCTTGTGAAAAAATGTAAGGTACACTGCATAAAATTTGCGGTGTAACACCTCCCATTCAATTTCTAATTCTGTTGGAATCCCTTCTCTAGTGTCAATTTCTACCAAAACCCCATCCATCCTTTTATTTGCATTGCACCATTAATCTTTCTCTAAGGTGATGAATCTACAAATTGAATTTCTGATAGAGATCAAAATCTCATCGATCCAATTCTATACGTAAGTCAGGCAATAAGAACTAGGTTTGTTGAATGTACATGGGTTCCCTATGGGGATCAAACCTATGATTCCAATGCTTAAGCATTAAAATTGGAGGGCCCCACATCTAGTCCTGTATGGGAATAACCTATACATCTTGTTCACTTCTAAGTTCAAAACATAACCAACCTCTAGCCAATAAGTGTAACTAAGAAATATAGCCTAGGAACTTTCCTCATATGCCTTCCATCCATGACTTTAGAGCTTCCCCTTTCACATTTTTCCCATAAAGCAATCTACAAGAGAAAACTTCATCAATCCCTCAACCTCTTTGATGAGAATATCTTGACCAACCACCATCCTCACCTTCTCTGGTTTAACCCTATGTCAATGCTTCTTCCTATGTCTCACCATCCTTTAAACCTTGAGAAGTTGCGCCACACTTTAAACCTTAAGAAGTTGCAGACTTGATGACATGAGGCTTCCCTATCTCCACTATCTCCCTTTGGGTTGGCACCTCCACTTTTTCTAACCTAGAGAAGGATCCTTTTAGGATCCAAAATCAACCTCTAGAACATTTTGGCCAAGAAAATACCCTACCTCCACCTTGTAGGATCCATCAGGAAGATGGAATCCTTAATAAGTAATTTCCAAAGTCCTCCTAACATCCTCATTGAGATCTCAATTCCAATTCCTCTAACAATTCCTCCCACATTCTAAATATTGATGAGGAACTCGGGAGACCTGCCTCTTTGAAATACACTTTGCCTATATCAGGGTCCATGACCTTGATTACCTAGGGATTACAAGGGTACCATGAACCTTGGATAAAACCTTCACCAAAACAAGCCTACAGAAACCCTAATAACTTCACCACGAAAAAGGGGGAAAGGAACTTATGAGAGGAGGGATAAGAGATTTTAAAGTTGTAGAAATTACTTTATGATGTAAACCATGATGTATGCAATTGGTGATTGTCATACTTAATATTTAATGGTTATTATTTTTCTCACATATCCCCATACAACATGTCTGATAGAAGAGGAGGGGGAGACCAAACAAGCACACATTCATGTCATAACCAATCGAACATTATGTTATTTGGATGGCCACTACCTTTATAGACACCCACATTGGCATAAGGATTATGGTATGTTGCGACTTATAGGATCTCATGGACCAACATTCACAACCAATGTGAAATACCTAAAAAATGTTTACACAAAATCTTTGAAAACCTCCACTTCAAAATGCAAATGTTTTAACATAGGTGTTTTTAAAATTTATTGGCTCATATGTTAACACTAAAAACATCTGAAATTTCATACCTATGTGTCAACATGCATTATACTCCTTAATTGACTAGTTGACCTTATGGATGCTTATTCTGTGTTATTGAAATGGAGAATGAACCACTTCATTGGGTGGTCTAATGTGTATATATGGTACCTATATGTTACTCCCTATTATTGGGGCAATTGGAAAAACATCACCCTTACCTGAAACACATGCATAACTCAAATTGGAATCTTAAAAAAAATCACGCATGCAGACACAAAAGAAATAAAACACAACATGTTTTCTCTTATTTATTTATTTATTATTGATATCCTAGAAATAAAATTTACAGTGCATGCAACCTCTAAGGGATCTAGATACGATAATAATTAAAACAAATAACTACAATTAAAGAATAGGGCCAAGCCGTTTCTCATGGGTTACCCACCGGTCTAAACCTCGGTTGGGGTTACATTTATTGTGAAAATCAATGTTAGTGACTCATTTTAAAGTAAAAAACTATGGGTTACCTAGTTTTTTGCATTTTCTCCACCATTCTAACCACCAAGTTCAAGACGAAATTGCATTCTTCCTCTCTATGTTCTATTCTATTCTCTTATTTTACTTTCCTTCTTCTTATCTTCTTCTCTGTGAAAACAACCTCAATATGTTCTACATGTATTTATCCCATATGGTGGTTCTACCCAACCAATAATACTAGAACCATCTCCATTTTCTTATTCTCTACTCTTCTCCTTCCTATGCGAGCAACTTCTGTTTTTAATAATTCCTACTTTCTTCCTCTAAGATTCTACCGAATGACAACAAACTCAAACCCTTTATTCTCTTCTCCTTATTTTCCTTCTTCATGATTATGCTCAAAAAATCAATCGATAATAACATTCTCCTTCTTCTCCTTATCTTATCTATGCACGAAACTTCTTCAATGAGAGAGCTCCACCAACTCCTTAATCCCTCTCTTGTTTTGTTCTTTCTCTTCTCTTGTATTTATCTATCTTGTGGAAGATACTCTTATTCTTCACTTATCTACATACAACCTCTTTAATGAGAGGATTTCCCTCTATCAACCTTTCATGTCCTTCATGTCCTCTTCAATTTTCAATGGTCACCAACTAATCAACTATGCCCCTGTATGAAAACATGTAGTGTGGCATCCTTTTAAGAAACATTTTGACTGCCCATGAACACCATGACTAATTGGCCCCCTTTCTACCTTGATCTCGATGCACCAACCACCCAATGATATTCCATGTGGACCCTTCAATGCACCATGAAAAACCTTGGAGGAACATAGGCCATTGGATGGTAGAGGGGAGACTAGATTAAGAAGGGGGATTACACAAGTCCAAGTCCCTATTGCCACATCATATTATAAAATAGTGGGAGATAAGGAGCATTGGATGGTAGAGGGAAAATGGGTGGTGAAGATTGACTACATTGGTTCCCCCCCTTCATTGTCACATCAAGCCTCAATGTGTAGATTATCGAGGTTGTGGGATTAAGAAGTTGAATCAAATGACCCAAAATCTTGAGTCGATCAAAATACCCCATGTCACATCAATGCCCAATGATGCATGGAGAGCATGGATTATTGGATAAGGGGAGGTAGATTGAATCACTACCTGGGTAAGAGAAAATCACAACCTTGTGTTGAGTCCCCCAATTATATTTAAGCTCCATTTCTACTCCTTGCTAGCTACACAACATCCTCTCATGCACACATGAAATTTATGCCTCTTTTTCTTTGTCCTTCTACTCCACACCTTAAAGTAGTCTTGGTTCTGCACTTTTCCTTTCAAAGATTTTTCATGGCTTTACAAGCCCTTATTTAATACAAAAAAAATTACAATTGAGTGGGATGGATCCATATCCAACTTTTCACAAGCCCTTGTTCATTTCAACTTTCTAATTTCACTTGTAAGTGCAATGCCATATTTTTATTGGGACACAAATGCACCAAGCACCAATCCATCTTGATGTTACATGAACACAGTAATGTCCCTTTTGTTTTTTTCTTCATATCCTTCGTGACAAAATTATTCTTCAATGTTCCAAGGCATAGGGACCTTTTTCATTCTCTCCTTTACCAATATCCTTTACATGCATGCAATTGCATCCATTCACTCTCCATCACATCTTCCTCTTCTAGTGTGTAATCAATCACATGCACTATTGGGTGTGCTTACATGCACTACAAGATGTTATTGCAAGTTGGTTGCAAGTTCAATCATGGTGCTACTTAGAAACCTTATCACTCCATCATGGTGACCTTCCTTATATTCTCTTGCAGAATCAATGCTATTGTTTATCCTTTCACACTTATAAACAAAAAAAAAGGTCAAATAAAAGAAGGGCTTCCTCTAGACCCTCTTCTATCTCTTCTACAACTTTGATTGCTTCATTTGCAACTTAAAGGGTTGCCTTCTCATCCTTTACTTTTATTTTGGAATTGGTAGTCTCATTATATTCATTTCCATCCTTCATATGAAACTTTTTCTCAATCGCATGCTCCTTTTGGACATAGAAGTCTTGACTTTCATAATGAAAATTGACCATGGTAGCATCTTCATGTTTTCCATCTACTTCCATAGCCTTCAAGGATATTTCCTATTTAATTCCTTTCCCCTTCTCTGCAACCTTCTCTATCACTCCATGCTTCCCATCCTCTTTTGCTGCAACATTCTCCATTGTCGCAAGGTGTTCAACCAATGTTGCTATACTCTTTTCAATAGTTTCACCTTCAAATGTGGCTTAAAAATTCACAACTTTTCCATAGTTGAATTCTCCTTCAATTATTGACATGGCTATTGAATCTAACTCTATTTGATATTCTATAACCTCTCTAAGGGATTTAATATCTTACACTGGTACAACACTTTCATTGTTATCCTCTCCTTCAAATTATTTTTCAAATACCCCATGTCACATCAATGCCCAATGATCTGTGGAGAGCATGGATTATTGGATGAGGGGAGGCAGATTGAATCACTACTTGGGTACAAGAAAAGCATGACCTTGTATTGAGTCCCCATACCATAGTTAATCTCCATTTCTACTCCTCGCTAGCTACACAACATCCTCTCATGCACACATGAAATTTTTGCCTCTTTTTCTTTGTCCTTTGACTCCACACCTTAAACTACTCTTGGTTCTGCACTTTTCCTTTCAAAGATTTTTCATGGATTTATAAGCCCTTATTTAATACAAAATAAAATAAAATGGAGTGGGATGGATCCATATCCAACTTTTCATGAGCCCTTGTTCCTTTCAACTTTCTAATTGCACTTCTAAGTGCAATGCCATATTTTTCTTGCGACACAAATGCACCAAGCACCAATCCATCTTGATGTTGCATGAACACAGTAAGGTCCCTTTTGTTTTTTTCTTCATATCCTTCTTGACACAATTATTATTTAATGTTCCAAGGCATAGGGACCCTTTCCAATCTCTCCTTTCCCAATCTCCCTTACATGCATGCAATTGCATCCATACACTCTCCATCACATCTTCCTCTTCTAGTGTATAATCAATCACATGCACTATTGGGTGTGCTTACATGCACTACAAGATGTGATTGCAATTTTAATCATGGTGCTACTTATAAACCTTAGCACTCCATCTTGGTTACCTTCCTTATCTTCTCTTGCAACATCAATGCTATTGTTTATCCTTTCACACTTATAAACAAAAAAAAAGGTCAAATAAAAGAAGGGCTTCCTCTAGACCCTCTTCTTTATCTTCTACAAATTTTATGGCTTCATTTAAAACTTCAAGGGTTGCCTTATCGTCCTTTACTTCTATTTTGGAATTGGTAGTCTCATTATATTCATTTCCATCCTTCATATGGAACTTTTTCTCAATCTCATGCTCCTTTTGGACATAGAAGTCTTGACCTTCATAATGAAAATTGACGATGGTAGCATATTCATGTTTTCCATCTACTTCCATAGCCTTCAAGGATATTTCCTATTTAATTCCTTTCCCTTTATCTGCAACCTTCTCTATCACTCCATGCTTCCCATCCTCTTTTTCTGCAACATTATACATTGTTGCAAGGTGTTCAACCAATGTTGCTCTACTCTTTTCAATAGTTTCACCTTCAAATGTGGCTTAAAAATTCACAAATTTCCATGGTTGCATTCTCCTTAAATTCTTGACATGGCTATTGAATCTACCTCTATTTCATTTTCTACAACCTCTCTAGGGGATGTAATATCTTACACTGGTACAACACTTTCATTGTTGTCCTCTCCTTCAAATTATTTTTCAAATATTATAAGAATCTCAATGTTGTCCTCTTTTTCACTCACAACAACAATAGGGATACTTTTTCCTTGATTTGTACCTACACATTTACAAATATTAGATGTATTAATTGAATCCACTTCCCTTATGAGCATGTACTCTAGGGAATCCCCATCCTCAAATGCACAAATGATGACTTCAACATCACTGTTCTCTTCACACTTTGGCAAGCATTCAAAGGCATGTTTCTCTTCATTTTCATTAATCTCCAATGCTTGGAGATCTTCATTCACCTCCTCTATGTACCATGTTTCTTCAAATTTCTTCGAGGCATCCATTCTAATGGTCCAACAATTACTCCAATGCTATCATAACCTCATCTTCATCAAGAGGTCTTTTTCTCCACTTTGAAGTCTTCAAATTTGCATTGGTTCCTTAGGTTTATTCCAAGATTTATAACCTAGCCATTGACCTCCTTGAATCCTCTAAGGCCTCTTCCTCACATGACTTTCTTCTATTGGTTCTCCTAGTGTTCATAATTCTTTTGAATTCTATCTCTTCTCTTGCAATGTTCAACTTTATCCCTTGAATTTAAAACTCTACCCAACTTGAACATGGGAACTGTCCATCCTTTTTGTTGCCTTTTATTTATTCAAACCCCTTACATCAATTTTTATCTGCAACTGTCAATTTTCTCAAACTTGTTTCCTCATGATTTTCTTAACAACTCTACTTAACAAATATTTTCGCTAGAGCATATTTTAAATCCGCCTTTCAATCTTTCAAACCCAAGTTCTTCTATGTTTGGAGACATCAAGGCTCCTAGAACTTTTACCAACCACAAGTAGATTCTAGATCTCCAACCATTTCTTCTCCACCTCATTGTATGCAATTTCAATTTCTTGACATCTACCCAATTGTTGGTTGGAGCTATTCTTTTTTGTTTCTCTACAACTCTACCTAGCAAATATTGGAGTTTTTCTCAAAACAATGTCTACCTAATCTTCCTTCACTTTGATTGAGTTGCAATTTCGAAGGAACTATAAATTTTCACATACACTCTTATTTGAGTAATTTTCAGATCTAAAAATTACTTCCTAGTGATATAACAGTAAAACCCTAGTTGTTATCATTGGAAAATTTTACACTGAAAACTATTGACTGAAATTACATGCCACAAAAACTCAAAAGATCGGATATGAATAATCAACATATATGAGACACAATATTTTTGTTGTAACCTTATAAAATTCATAAATCCTGAGGGAAAAACCATCCCTCCCAACCAATACAATATCAACAAATCTGAGGATAACCTTGTCCTCTTAGCCAATACAAATATCACCAAAATATGAGGCCAACCTTGTCCTCAAATAACCATACAAATCAGAAAACCAAACCTCAACAATATTCCTGGAAATCTCCTATGATCATAAATTTTTTACAGACCAGTTGTACGACTTGCTGAGGTCACTTGACGTCAGCTTGTACTGACTTGCTCCTGCCCATAAGAACTTGTACGGATGCACGCGACTGTTCTCATAGCAACCAGTGTACATTTGTGGTTGTTCCCACTGCAACTTGTGTACGTATGTGGTTGTTCCCATTGCAACTTACATACGTACGTCATTGTTCACACTGAAACCTGTGTACATGTACAAATACATGTATGGACACCTCATACAACTCACTCTACCCATACAATATCTTCTTTCCTCGGTTTCATTTCTTTACCACACTTGTGGTGTGATTTTCCCTGCCAAGAACAAAATTTAGATATTCCTAAACCCTAGGACATATTTTCCACCATAGCAGAATTTCCCTTTTCTAAAATCACCAAGCCTCCTAGCACAAGTGAAGACTCACTTATGCTAACTCCATTCTTCCACAATAAGAAAATGTCACAATGACCTCTCTCCTTTATATACATGTCCAATGAGTGAGTTTAGGCACCTGTTCTAAACTCAATAATGAATTATAATATTTTATTCCTCTTTATGGGTGTGACACCCCATCACAAGCCAAAAAATCCCATCAACTTTCCCATGAGGCCCTAGCCTCATTCCAAGGCCTATTTCACTGAAACAAAAGGTCGATCTAGTGCCAAAGAAGATTCCCACATGCCTGATGTTATCACTCCGTAATTTCTCAGGTTGAGGGAGAGATTGACACAGGTAACCACAAAACCACTTGGAGTCAAGGATCTAGCCCTCCAAGACTCAGAGAAGGATCTCTTTGTATGATTTAACTTTGTTTGAATTGAATATTAGGCTAGGTATGAGGATAGAAGGTTTGTTTTTTATTTTTTTGGTTGGGACAATAGAAGAGGACCATTGGGAAACATGGAGTTAAAGGTTAAAGCTGTAAAATGAGGGAATAATTGAGATCATATGTAACCAGGTAGGGAAATCATGTCAGTGGATCCTTATAGTTTGTGAGATGGAAAGGAAGAATAGGTTAGGTTTCAATCCAAATGCAGAGCAGAGCTTATCTGAATTCTACATTCAAACTTCGAAGAAAACATAAATATTGTTTTAAGTTAGTATAGGGTGTTGAGAACAAATCCTGAACATAATATTCTCATAAAAAATGTAGAAAGAAACAATATGTGAAACAAAAGAATAACAAGTTACATCAAGAAGCACTTCACCACATGATCATGGCACAAGAATCTGGAAACATAATGTCTTTGTATTCATCCCAAAAAGTCACTTACAACCTGTTGAATCATCTTTAAAATGGATGGTGATATTTCCATACCATCCTTCCCTTCAGGTCTAACCCATATCCCATATTACATTCCATATTTTATAAACTCTAATTACATTAAGATCCTATAGACTAGGAGATCAAATCCCTTCCTTAACTGTTTCTAGATATTTTGTGCAAATACCTAATTAATGAAAATTCAAAATAGGGATCTAATCTTACCCTAAAAATCGTACCATATGTCCTCAGTCTATTAAAATATATTTAATTTTTACCACTGAAAGTGTAAAAATCGAAATAGCGGCCTGTTGACTATGACCCTAAAACCAGGGAAAATCAAACAAAATTCCAAAAATAGATTTATACTTTAATCTTCATTAAAAACCCAATATGAATCAATCTGAGCTCGACAACAACATATTGAGGACGAGTCCTAGATGGAAAATTGATCTCGAGCCTTTGAGATCATTGAAGAATCCATTTGCCCTAATTTGTGCAGATCTCTGTGTTTTTTGTTGATAACAGAAAGTTCAACAGCTAAGAGGAAAAAACAAAGTGCATTTAGCTGTCGATTTCCTAGGAATGATTTTTGA
Source organism: Picea engelmannii (assembly GCA_009831015.1). Taxonomy (NCBI): domain Eukaryota; kingdom Viridiplantae; phylum Streptophyta; class Pinopsida; order Pinales; family Pinaceae; genus Picea; species Picea engelmannii. The sequence continues at coordinate 250,432 of ML791392.1, forward strand.
CAGCTAATTATGGATTTTGAAATGGTTCTTAGCTGGCGAAACCTATAACTTCTCCCAAACTTAGTAAAAAATGGTTGATTTTCCCTTCGACCATGCTCCATCTGTTATAACCACTTCAATTGAAAACAAGGGCAACCTCATCTAGGGTATCAAGATTGAGGTGAGCTTTGGGCTTTAGCTTCTTATGGACAAGCTTGAATCTCAAAACCTTATTCATGTTCTTCAATCTACCATTCTGTTTGACAAGCTTCTTGTTTTTGTGCTTTGCAGTTTCATACTTGATGGCTAACTGATCCAATGCAGAACCAATTTTGATAGATGATTGTTTAAGAGTCTCATTTTCCTTCTTCAGATGTCTCTCTAATACTTTTAACTCAACATTTTCTTCTTTTAGTTTCCGGACCTTGGGTTGTTTTCTAACCTTCTTCTTTGGTGGTGTTCCAGCTTCTTCAAGAGTTTCCATTTCTACAATTGATGGCTCTGCTTCCATTTCTATAGCTAGGGGCTCTGAATCAGAATCAGAATATGGCAGGTTTAGGATATTTGTTCTTGTAGTTTTTCCTCGATCCTCTTCCTTCTTTCCAATCTCTAACTTCCTCTTTGACTTCTTTGATTCTGAGGGATAAACCTTGGTGGTAGTTTCCACACGAGACAATTCTATTCTCTTCCTTTTATTGGGTTTTGGGGAAGTCAATTCCTGTGAGGGAGTTCCTCCTTTCTTAGCTTGAACTTCCTGCCCAAATTGTCCCCAGAACAAGAGAAAGTCCCAAGTCTTGTTTCTTCTTCTGAGCTCTTCTAAGACTATCAATTTGATTAGCCCATGATGAAAAAGGCCGTTGCTAGCTTTCTGAGGCTTGGCTTGAAATTTGGATGACATTTTGGTAATACTCTTAAGAAGGTAGAAAGGCATATTTAGAGGTTGTTTATCTATGAAATGGAGGAGTAGTCTGAAGTGGTAGAGCATGGTCCTTTCATATCTTCCTTCACAAGTGATGTAAACCTGTATCATATTTAGCAATGTGTGCCACTTCTCCCCCAAGTAACCCCTAGGGATATACTTATGCCACTTCATATGTTGATGTTCTTATTTGAGGAAAAAAATGAAATCAACTTCTTTGATTGAGGTAGTCTTAAACCACCTTTCTCCTACACCAGACATCTCTGTGGCTACTACAACACTGGCCTCATCTATCTACATCACCACAGGCCCAAGATGAACCTTGAAGCCATCAAATATTTTTGAAAATGCTTCTGTGATGCCCTGATGGTGCCCCTAGAGCTTCTGACAGAACCTATAGCATCCAACCTCCTTGAAAAGTTCACAAGCCTCAGGGTGTGCCTCAAGGTATGAGGTATCATATAATTCCTTCCTCAGAAGGGCACCTCCAGTTGAGATCTTCGTTACCAGAATTCCTGAAAACAATTTAAAGTAACTATGCAGATTATAAGGTGGCTAGGATATGTGAAGGAGAACGATGAACTCAAATGAAAATGGAGGTGGTGGTAGAACAGTAAGCAATGAGGATAGGGTCGAAGGATGAAGGGTTTGGGCACCTGTGAGAAATTTTAAAACAATCAAAAACTGACCATCGACCGATACAAAGCATGGGAAGGTTGGTGACCATTTTTTTAGGATCAATTGAATTGCGTGGGCAAGATCTTAGGGTTATGATTGATTGATCTAGATAGGACATAAACAAATCATAATCCGTTTTGAAAATCGAATGAATGATACTCGGGAGTGGTTTTGGCAGCATAACAACAAATGATGATTTGTGTACAACCATCGATATGGGAGTGACAAGACTCTTTTAAACCCTTGATATATTTAGGACTTTTGGAAACTAACGATAGGAGTGAATAAGCCATTTAGCTACCGAAAGTTCTAACTTTCGGTAGCTAAAGGCTATAAGATTTTGATCTTTTAGCTACCGAAAACCAAACTTTCTGCCACAATTGGAAAATAACCAAATTCATGAAAACAACTGATTGAGCCACTCTAAACCTTCAAAATCTCACGGGGATGCATCATAATTTCAAATTACCTTGTGACATCACTAAGTATACCTGGATATATGATTTGAAGCATTGAATATACCATTGGACCATTACTCATGATCACCTTGTCATGGAAACATTCTCAACTTGATCAGAACAACTCTCAAATAGATAACTGAAGAACATATGACTATATTATAGGACCCTAACATAGGCTCCAATTGGGGATGGCAACTCCTGAGGAGGTGTCAAGAATATCATATCTCTGGATTCGTAAATTAGTGCCTTATCCATTGGGTTGATCCCACAACCTGTATCTTGATATGTCCTGCAACTTAGTGACTGGACACCAATTGATTATTCATTCTGACTTTGACTGAGTTTTTGAAGTAAAACCAAAATAGAAATAGACCACATGCTTGCCGAGCAAGCTTATTTGCATACTATAAATATGATAATTGAAAAAAAATGTTGATATGACGATCTTATTTATGTACATATATCCTATTATAACCTGAGAATGCTTGACTTTAATCAATATGAAATGTCCAGTATAACCAATCAAATGTTGGATCTTGCCACTTGGCTCTTTCACTGTTTTTCACCCAATTCAAAGACAAATATTTCAATGGTATTTGAAAGTGATTGTGAGCCTGGTCATCATCATAGGGAGTTTGATAAAACTGCAAAGCCACGGAAATGTTGGAAAGGAAAAGTTGCCTCGTGATGATTTTTTTTTTCATATAGATATCTATAGGATCAAGATAGAATTGACCTAGTTCTTGGCATTCCAATTTAACCAACTCAACCCCATGGTTTGAGGTTGTATTTATGCTATTTACATCCTCGTGTGCTTCTTGACATGGTTGAAACTTTTCTGATGGGATTTGAAATGATACTTGTGTTGAACACAACGTTGAACTTGATTGTTTGATCATATCCATATCATAACAATTGTTGAAATCATTAGGCATAAATGAAACCTGACTTTGAAAACACAAACTATCTAGTATATCGACTATAGGGTCATATAATGCTTTATATGACTGTGGCATTGGTTCTAGTGGCACTTCATGATTTACACTGTGATTCTCAACTAGAATACTACCAAGATTCTCTCTCACAATCTGAAATGAACTAAAGCATAGGGGGAGGGAATCAAAATGGATTAGTTCATCACCTGTCCCAGGCTCTGTGATTTCATCTGAGGTTCGACTTTCAAAAAGACTCAAGAGATGCATCTCTGGATCTGAAGCAAGTTCTGTATCATCCATGTTTCCCTCAACTGATGCATTAGAAAATTACTCATCCTTTCTATTCACAATCTGCTTGCACTTTTCTCTCAGGAGTGAGGAAAAACAAAGGGGCAGGAATTTTTCATTCACTGGAAAACTTTCTGCATTTTCCCCCTTGTGGTCTTTCTTAGTATGCAGAGTTTGGTTGTTATCTTCACATTGTGATAACTGGTATTTTTCTTCCTGTTATCACTCCAAAATTCACCCTAGATTGTAATCACATGAGCTTGGTAACATCAAAAGTTTTGTAAATGTAAATGAGTTTTTTTAAAAGGTCAAATGGACAAGACTCAAAACAATAATGTTCCAACTCAGAAAACAGGGCTATCATGCACCAACAATCAAGGTCTTGGCTAAATTCAATCAGTAATTGAGAGTGAGTATGAATAAAGGGAAGACTTCAATGAGAGGAATGTAGGGGCTTCTGTAAACATCAGGTCTACAGAAAGCCTAAGGAAGAAAGATTCTCAACACAAGATCTTCTTGAGTTCAGAAACTAAGGAAGCTAAATAAACATCATGATAATATAAAAATCAAACATCCATCATAATATCACGACAACCATCCATGTGAATCATTCAAAGCATGAACATTTAGCATCTGAAGTAAATAAGTCGAAAGAGAAGCTGATTTCTATTAACCAAAATGTCTTAAATCCAATACATAGCCAGTTCACGGTAACTTCATCAAAATATTACAGTATAAGGGAGTCTTGCTCAACCATCTGAACCCAACTCTACTCTTGTACCATGAAATATATAGCACCATAGGTCCTTTCCAGCTCACCAATTCGAACTCCAACCCCTTTCCCAAAATAGAAATTGTTACAAACCAAGAATGACACATTTAAACTGATTTCCTACTTTTCAGGAGGTGAAATTCTGAAAAATAGGCTTCCAAATGCCACTTGTAATTCTCAAAATACAAAATCTATGTAAAATATGAGTACGGTTTTTGTATATAAGCTCGTCATGAAGAAAAACCTCTCTCATTTTTGTTAAATTCATCTCCAGTTGGCCGCAAAAGGTGTCACAAAAACATGTCTCGAACAAGAAAAGACGAAAATTGAAAACATAGGGCTCAAAGATTCTTTTGAATCTCCCAATCCATGACACCTATGTGAAAAATGAAAGATTTTAATGTTTCTGGGTCTGTGATTGACAATAACCTCCTTTGGATTTTTAAAATTCATCTTATTTCACCCGAAAATCCTCCTAGAAGTCAACTGGTCAAAATTGTCAATTCAACAATCTTAAAACAGAGTTTAAGCAGCACGTTCCGTAGCACCACTTCTATGTAAAATAACTCTCTGAACATAGAATATTTTGAAAAAATGAGAGAATTTTTTGTTATTTGGTATGTGATGAACAAAAACCTCCTCCATTTTTCAAAACTTCCTTCCCATTTGATCATAATCCAAGTTTCAAGTTAATGACTCAAAACTGGTAAAATAACTCTGCACAATTCGTTTTCTGCCAAAATTTAGGTAGCGCCTGTGATGCGTTTGTGTGTAAATTCCATATCTGCCAGATATTAGGTAGCAAATTTTGGTAGCGCCACTGTGCGTTTGTGTGCAAATTTTAGGTAGCGTTGTCAAAAACACAACACCTCCAACTTGAACGTGTGCAGAGCAAGTAGTGAGTTTGCATAGTATCAAACCCACTATCTTTAGGTGACTTGACAACACTGTAGGTAGCATACCAGCAAAATACCAAAATATACTATTCTGTAGTGCCAAAGCACTACAGAATGTCTACATTTTACTGCTAAGGGAGTTAGCACTTCACAAAAAATCCCAAAACTCTGAGACTCAAGCACTTAGAAGCCTGTATAGGTGGTAGATTTAGCATTTCATCAATTGTTTATCTTTGCAAAAGGGACACAAGCTTTCCAATGCCTTGGTTGTAGTGTCCCCAAGGCCGAGCCCCGTTATAGATCATGTTATATGCAAAGAATTGTAAATATGTTCTATAGGCTGGTGAGCCAAGTTTTGTATAAGCTGTAGGCTTATGTGTTTTGTTAGGCCAGGGAGCCTAAGTGTTGAAGGCTAGGAGCCTGTTGACGTACTTGTATGTATGCAGGTCAATTAATAAAATATAAATACCACCAGTGCAGACCGACCACGATGAATGAGTGATGGGGGAATGAGCGTCCACAAAGTGGGCAAGGGATCAGGGGATGGAAGGTGGGAAAGGGGCTGAGTGAGGAGCCTAGGGGCTAAGCCTAGGGGGCTTAGGCCCAGAATAATATTTTAATATTATTTCCTAAAAATCCATATGCAGATTATTTTATCCTAAGTCCTCTTGGAAGGACCCGTGATTCCCAAGTGGTGGAAGGAAGGCGTATGGATGGAACACATGCAGTTCCCAGGGTGACAAGTGTCAACCCTGGTGCATGCAAATATAAGCCTAAACTGAACCGTGGG
>ML791392.1:265967-278104 GCA_009831015.1 Picea engelmannii
TGTGTAATTGTAGCAGCATCTTATGTATTTTACTCTGAGATTTAAGTGTGTTTAATTGTGTTAAATGCCTTTGCTTATAATTCCATGTACAGAATGGTAAACTGAGAGGTTGGGAAACCTGGGTAGTGAAAGGGTACACTACATTGGCCCTTATCATTCTTCTTCTGTAGGATAGATAATTTTGGTAGGGACTGTTCTTCAACAACCTCTTTAAGAGATGATGATCTTGTGAAAGGATTTATGACCTTGATGCTAGTTGCTGAAGGAGATGAGGAGAAGTGTAGCTTCTTTGTTCTACCTATAAAGGTTTTATGAGTTGCCTTTAGGAGAGGCAAGCCTCTTCTAGCTGCAAATTCTTGTGCTAACATTGCCCATGAAGATAATGTTGGTTTCTCTGAACAATCAACATCAACATCAACCACATAATCATCACCTTGATGATCATATCTGGGAAAATTATCTACACATGCAAGGTCATCAAACATGCACATCGTCTCAGGAGATTTTTCCATCACCATCTGATTTTGAAATTCATCTTTGGTTGTATCGTGGATTGAATACATGAAATAATCATTTGGTGGTTTAGGATACCGAGGCCGAGCTGCAAAATTATTAGGTACATTGATTCTTATTTTCTCCGGAACTAATGGAACATGAGGTCTGTGAATGCCAAATTCCTCTTTCCTGCTAATCTTATGCATCACTTCATTGATTGTGTTGGTCAGAATGTCTAGTTTCATTTCTGAAGATATCGACTGTTCTTTTCCTATTTTGTCTTTCATCAATGCTTCTAATTTTGCCTTTCTGTTCAGCAGGTTAGCTTCCACATCAACTGCAACATTTTTCATTTCTTCAAGGGTTGCAATGTTCCTTTATCTTATTTGGAATGCCATCTGGGAAACATAAGTGAGCTAATCCCAGGGGTGGCCTTATATCAACAGGTATTGAATTATACACCTTATTGAACCTAGCTGAGAAATGTTGCACTGTCTCCCCCTGATGTCTTTTCAAGTGGTCATACTTTTCTAGGATGAGAAAGACATTTCCCATGATCACCCATCTATCTAGGAAAACTTGCATAAATTGATGAAAATTTTCAATGATTGCAGCTAGAATATTCTTAAACCAAATTTTAACTTTACCTTGCAATGGTAGGGAAAAATCCCTGATACAAACATCATTTTCTTCCACCTCAAACAGATCAAGAAAATCCTCAAGACTTTGGATGTTCTTTTCAGCACTGATCTTCACATTTTCTCCATCAAACCTGGGCAGATTATTGTTGAAATTGGCAAGGATGTCATTGAGAATAGAAGGTAAAACTAGAGGCTTGTATCTGTATGGGACTTTTATAGGTATAGGAGGTAAAGTAAGAGGTTTATAACCATCTAGATATTTAGCAAGAGCAGGAGATAAAGAATGAGTCTCATGACTCACTAGGCTATCTACAGATATTGGAGTGTGTACCAGAGCTATAGGAATGGGATGAATCCTTTGAGTCTCTTCAACTTGAAACTGATCATTATGAATTTCAACAATACACTCTTGACCAGGATTATAATAGGAGAGAAAATAATTACAAATAAATCCCACAATGTCTTAAATACAATTTGAGCTTGAATACCTGATCTTTCCAGATTTCTTTGCCATGTTTCAGGTTCTTCCTCCAGTGGAGTCTTCAAATTGGAACTGATATGGAGATTGGAGTCGCCAGGTGAATGATCTCAACCTTCTTTTGTATGATCATTGTCTACCATCAGTAATCAGATCTGGAACTTGTTATGATTTTCTGGAGAACCCGAAAGCCCATTCCCCAGTATGGTTGCCATTATGTTATCACTCAGTAATTTCTCAGGCTAAGGGAGAGATTGATAGAGGTAACCAAAAAACCACTTGGACTCAAGGATCCAAGGATAAAAGGTGGATAAAAGGATAAAAGGTGGATAAAAGGTGGATAAAAGGTGGATAAAAGATTGAATATTAGGCTAGGTATGAGGATAAAAGGTTTGTTTTTGAGTTTTTTGGTTGGGACAATAGAAGAGGACCATTGGGCAACATGAAGTCAAAGGTTAAAGTTGTAAACTGGGGGAATAACTGAGATCATATGTAACCAGGAAATGTAGTCATGTCAATGGATCATTATATTTTGTGAGATGGAAAGGAAGAATTGGTTAGGGTTCAATCCAAATGCATAGCATAGCTTATCCGAATTCTCCATTCAAACTTGGAAGAAAAAATAAATATTGTTTTAAGCTAGTAAAGGGTGTTGAGAACAAATCCTGAACATAATATTCTCATTAACAATACAAAAAGAAACAATATGTGAAACAAGATAATAACAAGTTACATCAAGAAGCACTTCACCACATGATCATGACACAAGAATCTGGAAACAAAATGACTTTGTATTCATCCCAAAAAGTCACTTACAACCTGTTGAATCATCTTTACAATGGATGGTGATATTTCCATACCATCCTTCCCTTCAGGTCTAACCCCTATCCTATATTACATTCCATCTTTTATAACCTCTAATTACATTAAGATCCTATAGACTAGGAGATCAAATCCCTTCCTTAACTGTTTCTACATATTTTGTGCAAATACCTAATTGATGAAAAATCAAAAGAGGGATCTGATCTCACCCTAAAAATCGTACCATATGTCCTCAATCTATACAATATATTGTATTTTTACCACTAAAAGGGTAAAAATCGAAATAGTGGCCTGCTAACTATGACCCTAAAACTAGGGAAAATCAAACAAAATTCCAAAAATAGATTTATACTTTGATCTTCATTAAAAACCCAATATGAATCAATCTAAGCTCGACAACAACATATTGAGGACGATTTATAACTGGAAAATCGATCTGGAGCCTTTGAGATCACTGGAGAATCCATTTTCCCTGATTTGTGGAGATCTCTGTGTTTTCTATTGATAACAAAACTTTCGGCAGATAAGAGGAAAAAACATAGTGCATTTAGCTGCCAATTTCCTAGAAACGATTTTCGACAGCTAATGATGGATTTTGAAACAATTCTTAGCTGGCGAAACTTGTAACTACTCCCAAACTTAGTAAAAAATGGTTGAGTTTCCCTTCGAACCTGCTCTATTTGTTATAACCACTTCAATTGAAAATAAGGGCATCCTCAGCTAGGGTATCAAGCCTGAGGTGAGCTTTGTGCTTTAACTTCTTGTGGACAAGCTTGAATCTCAAAACCTTATTCATGTTCTTCAATCTGCCATTCTGTTTGACAAGATTCTTGTTTTTGTGCTTTCTAGTTTAATACTTGATGGCTAACTGATCCAATGCAAAACCAATTTTGATAGATGGTTGTTTAAGAGTCTCATTTTCCTTCTTCAGATGTCTCTCTAATACTTTTAACTCAACATTTTCTTCTTTTAGTTTTTGTACCTTGGGTTGTTTGCTAACCTTCTTCTTTGGTGGTGTTCCAACTTCTTTACGGGTTTCCATTTCTACAGTTGATGGCCCTGCTTCCATTTCTACATCTAGGGGCTCTAAATCTGAATCAGAATATGGCAGGTTTAGGATATTTGTTGCTACAGTTTTTCCTTGATCCTTTGCCTTCTTTAAAAAATCTAACTTCCTCTTTTACTTCTTTGATTCTGAGGGATAAACCTTGGTGGCAGTTTCGACAAGAGACAATGCTCTTCTCTTCCTTTTACTGGTTTTTGGGGAAGTCAATTCTTGTGAGGGAGTTCCTCCTTTCTTAGCTTGAACTTCATGCCCAAATTATCCCCAGAACAAGAGAAAGTAACATGTCTTGTTTCTTCTGTTGAGCTCTTCTAAAACTATCAATTTGATCATCCCATGATGAAAAAGGCTACTGCTAGCTTTCTGAGGCTTGGCTTGAACTTTGGATGACATTTTGGTAAGACTTTTAAGAAGGTAGAGAGGCATATTTAGAGGTTGTTTACTTGTGAAATGGAGTAGTCTGAAGTGGTATAGAATGGTCCTTCCATATCTTCCTTCACAAGTGATGTAAACCTGGATCATCTTTAACAATGTTGGCCACATCTCCTCTAAGTAACTCCTAGGGATATCCTTCCGCCACTTCATATGTTGATGTTCTTCTTTGAGAAAAAATATGAAATCAACTTCTTTGATTGAGGTAGTCTTAAACCACCTTTCTCCTACACCAGGCATATCTGTGGTTGCTGCAACATTGGCCTCATCTACCTGCATCACCATGGGCCCAAGATGAACCTTGAAGCCATCAAATCTTTTGGCAAATGCTTTTGTGATGCCCTGCTGGTACCCCTAGAGCTTCTGACAGAACCTATAACATCCAACCTCCTTGAAAAGTTCACAAGACTCAGGGTGTGCCTCAACATATGAGATATCCTGTAATTCCTTCCTCGGAAGGGCACCTCCAGTTGAGATCTTCATTACCAGAATTCCTGAAAACAATTTAAAGTAATTGTGCATATTATAAGGTGGCCAGGATATGTGAATGTGAACAATGAACTCAAATGAAGATGGAGGTGGTGGTAGAACAGTAAGAAACGAGGATAGAGTCGAAGGATGAAGGGTTTGGGCACCTGTGAGCAGCTTTAAAACAATCAGAAACCAACCATAGACTGATTCAAAGCATGGGAAGGCTCGTGTCCGTTTTTTCAGGATCAATTGAATTGGGTGGGCACGATTTTAGGGTTATGATTGCTTGATCTAGATAGGACATAAATGAATCATAATCCCTTTTGAAAATTGAATGAATGATACCCAGGAGCGGTTCTAGAAGCATAACAACAAATGATGATTTGTGTACAATCGTTGATATGGGAGTGACAAGACTCTTTTAAATCCTTGAGATATTCAAGACTTTTTGAAGCTAACGATAGGTGTGAATAAGTCGTTTAGCTACCAAATTTTCTAACTTTCGGTAGCTAAAGGCTATAAGATTTTGATCTTTTAGCTATCGAAAACCAAACTTTCTGCCACAATAGGAAAATAACCAAATTCATGAAAACGACTGATTGAGCCACTCTAAACCTTCAAAATCTCATGGGGATGCATCATAATTTCAACTTACCTTGTGACATAAATAAGTATACCTGGATATTTGGTTTGAAGCATTGAATATACCACTGGACCATTACTCCTGAGAACCTTGTCATGAAAACATTCTCAACCTGATCAGAACAACTCTCAAATATATAACTAAAGAACAAATGAATATATTATAGGATCGTAACACCTGACACTTTGGCCTCTTGTGGGAATACCTCTCGAAGCTACAAAATCAACACTCCCTCTTAGAGAGGGAGGTATCCCATCCATCATATAGATGTACCTCTAGTACTAGAAGTATCTCTCTCTCCCATATTGGGTCTTCTTCCTCATTTGTACTCTAATCATCTTGGCTCACTACTCCCTCTATCACCGTAGCAAATGATTCTATGAATTCTATAACCAGAACAAGTCCTGCTGTGCAATATTTATGAATGAATGCATCCTTGGTCATTGCATCAAATCTTGATGTCCAATCTATCTGACCAGCCACATCCTTGGTCATTGAATCAAATCATGTTGTCCAATTTGGATCACTAGTTTCTCCCTCTGTTATTGAAGAAAATTTTATTTTCTGACTGGTTGCCTCCTCTATCACAATAGAAAAACCCATTGAATCAACCGGATCTTCCATGAAATGCACACAAATCCTATAAGCCTCCTTTCTTTATACCTCATGTCTGGCCTCCTCGATCCATGACACTTGTCTGTTAGTCCGAGAAGATGCCTCTCTCCCACTTGAACCTGAGGGATAACTCCCTCTGAATGTTTTAATATCTCTCTGAGAAGACCGGATCTCTCTGAGATCAGGCTCCCTCTAAGTTCACATGCTCCCTCTAATACCTGACCCCCTCTAAGTCTGCACAACCTCTAGATCAATCTACTTCCTCTAAACCTGTTGACCTCCTATGAAGTCTAATCTCCTATGAGTAGTCTTGGTAGGCTACTTCTCCCTACTAGATCTTGAGGGATGACTCCCTCTGAGCCGATACTACTAATGGGGTTATCTGCATCATCATTGATGGAGCTACCCACTCCCTATGAACTTGTGCTACTGGTGGGGCCACCTCCCTCACCACTGGTGGAGCAACCTACTCCCTCTAAACCTATGCTACTGGTGGGGCTACTTGCCTCATCACTGGTGGAGCTACCTGCTCCTCCTCATCTATCTCTCTACTCATGTTGGTCACAACACACATAGGTTGGATTCTTATCCTATATAAGTTTCCCTCCCTAACTCCAAGGATAACCATTGATTTGTAGCTAGATCATTTGGGGAAAAAAAATACTTGTCCATCTCAAAACAATATATGGTACCCCTTCTTCTCAATCTTCGAGACTGAGAGAACAATCCTCCTAATTTATGGCACTCATAACACATTCAATGCCCTCAATGCCAGACCTGACTCCATTCAAAACAATATTATGTTGGATCCTCGAATTTCATGCTTGGTTCCCATACCAAGATCTACAATCAAATCTGAGCCATTCTCTGTGAAGTTGTCAAAAAATATTTAACACCTATGATATGGAAAGATGCTCTACTATCCACCAACCATGTTCCCCTACTAGAGACTATACATGAAAGGGAGGAGACCAACGACATCTCCCTTTGGAACCTATCTACAACCTCATCAACCTTTGTTGTTGATGCTTGTTGCCTTCTTCCTCTTCCCCTCCGGTGTGGACACTGTGAAGCATAGTGACCAAAGTCATGGCACTCAAAACATATGATCTTACTAAGATCCTTTCTCTGCATCGATTCTAGAGATGCTTCTCTCTCAGAAGAATCCCTTCTCCCAGGAGAACCTCTTCTACCATTCCTAGTGCAGGGTGCAAGGGCCTGGTTCTCATCACTACTACTCATCACCATACCATCCATATCATCCCTGGACATCAACTGGGTCTCCTCCTCGATACAATTAGTCCATAGTCTATCAAAGTCTGGTAACTTGTCTCGTGCACAGATCCCTTGAAAAAATGGTTCCCAAGACTCGGGAAGACCTCTCAATGCCACATTCACCAACTCAACATCCTCCACCTTATCACCAATGGACACAAGTTGATCTCAGATCTCTATAATATACATAAGGTAGTTCACAATTGTGTCCTCATTGGAAATACTGAAAACTTGAAGTTGATGCTTCAAATGACACTTCATGCATGTATTCCCATTCTAGTATAGACCTACCATAGCATCATACATCTCCTTGGAAAATGTCTTCTCAGAATTGTGAGGAATTAAGTGATCCTTCACGGAATCAAGAAACACTCGCTTATCCTTCACTTCCCTCGTCTTGTGGAATTCCAAATCTACTGGATCAGTCATGCTATGAACCACATTCTCAACATACTCTTTGAGGTCATTCTCTTCCAACAAGAGAAGAACACTAGCCTTCCTAGCTCTAAAGTTTGTTGCCCCTTCCAACATGTCCTCAAGCTTCAATGTGTTCACTATCTTGAGCCGTCGAAAACAAAACAAAAAATATACAACCAATTGTAGAAGTTATGTTTCTCAAATATGATCCCCTTCTTTTCAAACCCCAAGCTTTGATCCCATGTCAATTTTCACATAAAATTTTACGTGACTAATTTTCAAATATGAAAATTGCTTCCTAGTGATTTAACAGTAAAACCCTAGTTGTTATCACTAAAACATTTTACATTTAAAATTATTGACTGAAATTACATGTAGGGGAAACACAAAAGATCAAAGATGAATCATCAACACATATGAGACACAATAATTATATTCTTGTACCCTTCTCAAATTCAGAAATCCTGAGAGAAAAAACATGCCTCCCAACCAATACAATATCAACAAATCTGAGGACAACCTTGTCCTCTCAGCCAATACAAATATCACCAAAATCTGAGGACAATCTTGTCCTCCAATAACCATACAAATTAGAAAGCCAAACCTCAAAAATATTCCTGGAAATCTCCTCTACCCACAAATCTGTTGCAGACCACATGTATGACCTACTGAGTTCACCTGACGTCATCCTGTATAGACCCACTCCTACCCAGAATAACTTGTATGGATGTACATAATTGTTCTCATAGAAACTTGCATACGTATGGGATTGTTCCCACTGAAACATGAATACGTACGTGATTGTTCCCACTAAAACCCGTGTACATGTACGAAAACCTATACAGATAGCTCGTACGACTCACTCTACTCATACAATATCTTCCTTTTGTGGTTGCCTCTCTTTCCTAGATATGTGGTGTGATTTTATTTTCCAAGAACAAAAGATAGAGGTTTCTCAAACCTAGGCCAAATTTTCCACACTAGCATAATTTTCTTTTGTTGAAATCACCAAGCCTCCTAGAACAAGTGTAGGCTCACTTATGCTAACTCCATTCTTCCACAATGAGAAAATGTCACAATGACCCCTCTCTTTTATATACATGTCCAATGAGTGATTTTAGGCACCCCCTCTAAACTCAACAATTGATTAGAATATTTTATTCCTCTTTGTGGGTGTGACACCCCATCACAATCCCACAAGGCCCATCAACTTTCCCATGAGGCGCTAGCCTCATTCCAGGGTCGATTTCACTAAAATGAAAGGCCTATCTGGTGCCAACGAAGCTTCCCACATGCCTGACACCTTGGCCTCTTGTGGGAATACCTCCTAAAGCTACAAAATCAACAGGAACCACCTTGCACTGATACAAAATATTTCAGGTTTGATTGGACAAACATCACCCCTATCTACAACACACACACACACACACACACACACACACAAATCAAAATGGAAGCCCAAACAAACTAACAAACTCATGCATGCACCCACAGAAATAAAACACAACAAGTGGAGCCCAAGTTCACCATGAAAATGTGCCAATATCAATGAAGTATTTGGAACTGTTGGATTGCAGTAGACGACTTAATAGTTTGGAGGTGACAGTGGTGACCTCACCTTGATGCAATAGAGTTGTACAGATAGACCAAAGTGTGAAGAGAAGTGGTTTATTTGAGCACGAGGAAGTACTTTTTTCAGGAAATTGGCTTGAGGATGCCTAAGTTTCAATAGTCTTAGAGAATTTAAAATCAAATTGAGATATCCCCCTAATATTACATTATCTCCTATAAGACATTATTGTTCCTTGATTATATCTAAGTAAGGATTTCTATCCCAATAATGTCCATTTAGATTAACCATCTTGAACAACTTGTTTAAATTCTTATCTTTGCCTTGTAAAACAATACCTAAATATAAACAATGACTAGAGAGAGAATCAATATAGGATTTCCACCTAGTCACAAGATGGCCAAATAAATACTTGGAATCTATAGAGCTAAAATTCCATCTCTTCAATCAAGAGGACACAATTCAATGGCTTTGGACCCTAAACACATAGTTTCTTGGAACATAACTACAATGAGCTTATATACAAAAAACAACCTTTTGAGGGCTATATATTTTTGGGCACCCTCTACCCCTCTCACATTGAGGGAGAAGATGATCATGGGGGAGAATGCCTCTAGTGATTTCTTGTTCTACGTACCCAGTTATGGTCAACTATCTATCATATTCAACTTGTTTGGAGTGTTTATATTTTGCAATGGACATATGTGATTTCCTCCCAATAGTGTAGCGCACCTTTTCAACTTCCAAGGTTTAATCGCTATTAAGAGAAGGATATAACACCACTCGATACATAACTCATTTAAGCACAGAGTAAAAACACATTATTTACTGCTATAATTAACAATTCATAGCATTCCATATTAATTCGTATACACAGTGGAAATCATGATAACATAAACAATAGAGTCATGCAAAACGTGATAAAAACATAATCAGATACTTATCTTTTAACAGTGGTAGAATCCACCAACCAAGTGCAGGCCTTCCACGAACCTCCCAGCCTTAGACCACACTGCTCATCAGCTCAACAACGGGTCACCCCCGAGTTGGGACTAAGCTCCACCCCAAGGCAAGGAAATTTAGGCTAGGCTGAGGTTATAGGGAAAACAACACACAACCACAAGGAAGGGATTCTCTCCAAGGAACCTCCCATGCTCACTGCCCACAGACCCTCATTCCCCACATGCMTGTTCCACCCCAGGAGTATACACCTTCTCTGTCACCTGGACAGTTCTTTGGCTGCTAATCTCCCTTGCCTTGGGTTACAGGAACAGGCCGGACCGGAAGTCTCCGGGCTCTGTGGCAGCTACAGGGTTCCTTCCAGGAGTTCTCTCCTTCCTCTGCGCACTCTCTCACCTGGAGGGAGTCGCTCACAGGTCCAACAACCTGTTCTTCCAATCTTCAACCACCTCTCTCACCTAGAGAGAGTGTTTTACAAACTGGCCAACAAGCCACACAGGATCAAACAATACACGTCCACCACAATCCACGGGATCCAGACACGAACACCCAGGGCAACTCCAGAGAGGTGCAACAGTATAACCAGGCTTAGCAGGGACGAGACACTTCTGTTTTCTCAATTTGGCAACATAGAATAGACTCACATTCTGGATTCTCAAGGATGCGTGACGATTCGTCCACATAGGGGTCAATTCAGACTCCCCAGTTTAGAACAGAGAAGGGGTGTACCAACTTTCTGGAACAAACACAGACTCTTTCCCCAAATCCACACAGTCTTCTCGTTCAGGGAATATACACACTGATTTTCTCAGAGCCATACACAGGCTTTCGAATCACAGGGATGCACCAAGGTTCTCTACAGGAGTCGGGTTGGTAGTACTATCCCCGGGCTCCATACTGTTCAGACAATCAGGTAGAATGGGGAAGGAACCTTCTCACCGCTCATCCTGGCCATTTTATTCGCATGCGTCAGGGTTGACACTTGTCACTCATGAAATTGCATGCGTTCCACCAGCACGCATCTCCCTTACATGTTTTCTCCTTGCCATAAACTTAGGATAAACATAAAATGCACATGTCTTTTGGGGATAATATTAAAATATTATTCCCAGGCTTAAGCCCCCTAGGCTTAGCCCCTAGGCTCAACACTTAGCCCCTTTTCCCACCTTCCAACCCCTAATTCCTTTCCCATCCTATGGATGCTCAGTCCCCCTTCCCTCATTCATCGTGGTCGGTCTGCACATGGCGGTGTTTATATTTTATTAATTGTCTTGCGTGATTACATATACAACAGGAGGCTCCTGGCCTTCAACACTCAAGCTTCCTGGCCTAACAACACCTAAGCCTCCAGCTTATACAAACTTGGCTCACCAGCCTATAAAACATAATTACAATTCCTTTCAAAACATGGTTTACAATGGGGCTCGGCCTTGGGGACACTACAATCCCCCCCCCCTTATTTTTGCACTGTCCTCAATGCAACTTTACACAGCATCTGCAAGCTTTTCAAAAAAATTCAAAAGGATGTGAGTACTTTGCCCGCATAACATCTGCATGCTCCCATGTCGCATCCTCGGGACCGTACTAGGTCCACTGGACCTTTACAAGATCTATGACTTGATTCCGGAGCTATTTGCTTTTCCTGTCCAATATGCGGACAAGATGCACTTGCAGGACACCTTCTGGTTCCACCTGAATCACATTCCAATCGATAACATGATTAGCATCAGGTACATATTTCTTAAGTAGTGAAACATGAAACACATTATGTACAATCATAGATGCAGGTAATGCAAGCATGTATGCAACAAGCCCAATCCTTTCTAGGATCTCAAATGGCCCACAAAAGCTTGCTGCCAACTTCGCGCAACTTCCCAGCTTCAGGGAACTCCTGTTAGTTTTTACTTTCAGGAAAACATGGTCACCCACTTTGAATTCTCTATGGGTTTTGTTACTATCAACGTAACTTTTCTACCTGTCCTGGGCAGCTTTTAGATTATGTTTAATTTTTATCATTTGATCTTCCATCTCTTTGAGAAGCTCATGCCCAACTACTACTCTGTCAGTTGGATTATCCCATCTCACTGGAGTGTTTCACTTTCTTCCATAAAATGCTTCAAATGGGCTCATCTTCAATGATGCATGATACCCATTATTGTAGGCGAATTCTACCAAATGCAGGTAGTCTTCCCACCTTGATGGTTTATCCATCACATACATTCTCAGCATGTCTTCTATTACTCTGTTCACTCTCT
>ML791392.1:278379-300343 GCA_009831015.1 Picea engelmannii
GAATAAAATGGGCAGCTTTAGTAAGCTTGTCCACCACCACCATGATTGAATCATGTTGCTTGCTTGTTCTAGGTAGTCCGGTGATAAAATCCATTGTTACCACGTCCCATTTCCATTCAGGAATAGGTAAAGGCTGCAACAACACTGTTGGGTGCTTATGCTCAGCCTTAACCTTCTGGCACTCCATACATCTGGCGATGTATTCAACGATTTATTTCTTCAAACCCGGCCAAAAATAATGGCTTTGACTGCTGCCACAGTCTTCTGATATCCAAAATGTCTAGCATAAGCCACGTTATGCATCTCCTTTAGAATTTCCAGCTTCAACTCTCAGACATTGGGTACATACACTCTGTTTTTATATAGAAGTAAGCCATCAGTTCCCAAGGTGTAACTTTCCTTGGTTTGTGGTCTCTCATGCTGTTGTATCTTTTCTATAAGACTTTTGTACTGCAAATCAACATTGGCAGCTTCCAAAATTCTATCTTTCATCTCAGTCCGGTACATGCTAATGGCTGCAACATGTAAATCGTGGACTTTTCTGCTGAGTGCATCAACCACCTTATTTTATTTCCCTTTGATATGCTTGATATCAAAGTCGTATTCGCACAGAAACTCCAGCCATCTGATTTTCCTGGAATTTAAGGTCGGTTGATCAAATAAATACTTCAGACTGTTATGGTCTGTTCTCAACTCGAATATCTTGCCCATGAGGTAATGTCTCCATTTCCTCAAGGCGTGGATGATTGCTGCCAGCTCTAAATCGTGAGTGGCATAATTCTTCTCATGTTCCTTCAAATTTCGGGATTAATAACAAACTACAAAATCCTCTTGGTTGAGAACTCCTCCCAGCCCCTCCTTACATGCATCTGTGCACACTACGTAATATTTGTTTGGATCGACAATCTTCAGGATTGGAGCACTAGTTAGCAGCTGCTTCAATCGCTGGAAGCTTCTTTCACATTCTTCAGTCCATTAGAACTTATTCTCCTTCCTTTGCAAGGAAGTGATAGAATGAGCTATCCTTGAGAATCCAATTATAAACCTCCTATAATAGCCCGCCAGACCCATAAAAGATCTAACTTCTGCCACATTCCTTGGCACTGGCCATTCTCGAATGGCCTGTACCTTCTCACGATCCACAACGATCCCTTCTTCAGATATAATTTGTCCCAAGTAATGGATCTGCCTTTGGTAAAATGAGCACTTTCTCAGTTTTGTGTACAACTGGTGTTCTCTCAACACCTACAACACCATTCTCAGGTGTTTCTCATGTTCTTCCTATGTCTTGGAATACACCAAGACGTCGTCCAAGAATACTATGAAAAACTTGTCCAAATAATTTCGGAATACTCCATTCATTAAGCACATGAAAACAACAGGCACGTTAGACAGTCCAAACAACACCACCGTGAACTCATAATGATCGTACCTAGTTCTAAAGGCGGTCCTGTTGATGTCCTCATCCTTTATTCTCACTTGGTGGTATCCATATCTGAGGTCTATTTTTGAAAATATTTTTTCATCCTTCAGCTGATCAAAAAGATCATCAATCCTTGGCAGAGGATACTTGTTCTTGACAATGACCTTATTCAATTGTTGAAAATCAATGCACAGTCTCAGCGTCCCATCTTTCTTCTTCAGGAATAGGACCAGGGCTCTCCATAGTGACACACTGGGGTGAATGTAACCTTTCTTTAGTAGCTCTTCGAGCTGCAATTGCAACTCCTTCAGCTCTAGTGTACTCATTCTATAAGGAGCCTTCGAAACTGGAGTTGTTCCAGGCATCAAATTTATAGAAAAATCGATGTCCCTCTTCGGAGGTAGTCCAGGTACCTCCTGAAATACATCCTTGAACTCCTTGAGTACCTCATGATCTTCCAGATTCGATACTACATCTCGGGATGCTTCTTCCACCCGAGATGCATATAATTGACAACCTTTCCGGTAACATTTCTTTAGCTGCATGGCTGAGATTTCCCTCACAACCATGGCTCTGGGAATTCCTTGGACTGTTACCTGATTTCCCTCTTCGTTCAGGCATGTAAACCTCTTGTTACGACAATCCAGAAGGGCATGGTGTTGGTCCAACCAGTCCATCCCAATTAAGCAATCGTATGAGCCTAAAGGCAGAATGTTCAATTCAGCCTTAGTGCTCATTCCTTTCATGTCCACTGAACATGACTTAACCAATTCCATGACCTTCCTCTTGGTCCCTGTGGCCAACTGCACTAACCAAGACTTCTCATGTTTGCTTCTCGTTAGATGCAAACTTTTCACCACTCTAGGATCTACATAACTATGGCTAGCCCCTGAATCAATTAAAATAACAAGTGGTCGGTTGTTGATCACACCTTCCACTTCAATCATGTGCGATTGAAATTTTGCTTCCTTGTTGTCCAGGGCTGCGTAGATCCTCGACATTCTGCTGCCCATATCCTCCACTGTTTTAGCTTGTTGAACAATATGGACAGTTCTTCCTTTGTATTTTCTGTGGGGGCAGTCTCTGTACCTATGATTCCCTTTACAACCCCAACACTCCATAGGTGGCGGTCTTGGCACCTGCTCACTCCCTTCAATTTTACTGGGCTCTCTAAAAGATGACGGTCCCCAAGGACTGTTTCTGAAAAAGGAAGGCTTGTTTCCCTTCTGCCTTTGTTCCTTCTTAAAGTTCCTCTGATCATTCCAAACCTTCTGAAGGATAAGCCTTTCTCCTTGTTGTTCATACAAGCATTTCGCCTTTCTTATGGTCTCTTCCATAGTCTTACGATCGTCATATTGAATCTTGTCACTCATGGAAGGTGGCAGTCCACTCAGATATCTCTGAATCTTGACAGCCTCATCTTTGATGAATGGAACATACTTCAGTAGTTCTAGGAAACTTCGTTCATACTCATAAATATTCATGCTGCCTAGCTTGAGTTCGAAGAACTCCTTCATCTTTCTGTCATAGTATCTTTTAGTCGGGTATTTCTTCTCGAAATACCTCTTAAATTCCTTCCAATTGACCTCTTTCTCTCTGATGTGCTACACCTGCACAAATTGATCCCACCACATGGATGATTTTCCTTTCAGTTGGTACATTGCAATTCTTCCTTCTGCATGGGCGGAATAATTCTTCAGTTGGAAGTATTTCTTCATGCCAAGCAACTAGGTCTCGGCATCTTCCTCCTTCTTATGTTCTCCATCGAATGTTGGAGGCTTAATCTTGTTCATCTGTCCCTTCAATTCCTCCTTTCCATATTTTTGATGTTTTCTGGTAGGGGATGGGCTTGAACTACTATGTGTCTTCCTATCAGAATGTCTTTGGGAGCGACTAAGATGTCAGCTACCACTCCTAGACCTACTTTTTCTTCCATGGGTTCTGCGACTCTCCGTCGTACTTGAGTCTCTTCCCTTCTCGAGTTTCTTCTCTATTCTCTCCAGGCTCTTCAAAAATTTTAAGTTTAATTCACCCTGTCGATCCCTGACTTTCATGAGCTTTCGACTATCAGCTCAGCGAGCCTTGGCCTCTCTTTGCAATCCTTCAATTATTTTCATTATGTGTCCTTCCTTATCCTTCTATTTTCCATGCCCATTGGAGTTCGATCCTTCCACTCCCATATTGACATCCTTTCCTTCCCGTTCGTCTCCTATTTCGGAGGCAATCATCACCTTTTCCCATTCCATACTCAGCGTTGTTTAACTGGAATCCTGAGCTCCGTTGAACTCTGCACTCGCACTGTGCAATTAAATTCAAAGTTTTTCAGGCCATTAAACCTTCGGGAACAATCCTCAACATTTATAAGCTAGTACGAACAAAAACAAAAGACATTTCGATTCAAATAAGTTTTCTGAGCTCTTGTTCGGCTCAACAATTTTTGGGTTTTCGAAACTTTCATTTTCGACACTTCGGAATTTCGGGACTTCGGGTTTCGGGGTTTCGTCCCACGAGGCTTTCAAACTTGCTTTCCTTTCCAACCCCCGACTTCCAAAATTCCGATTTACATTACGCTCCGGGCCCACATAGTATAGTGGTCACCCACAACTATGGTGGCACGTGGCACGTTAATGAGGGCCCACGTTGCTTTTTAACGACTTCATCGGGTCCCACCTCTCTCGCTTCTCTTCTTGACCCACTGGCACGTGGTACATCTCCATGTGTCCATGTCCATTCCTAGAAGAATCCAATGGTCAGATCTTTCTCACATCTACGACGCAGATCCTTTCGGCGTTTCAGGGTTTCGGTTGTCGGAAGTTCGTGCATCCGCACATCTTGAACTTCCATTTACCGAATCACGAATTCACTGTCTACTAACTTACTTGATCCAACAGTCAAGTTCTTCTCCCCACGATCTACGGTGTAGATTGTTTTGGGATTTCGGGTTTCGAAGGTATTTACCTCTTCTCACCTCCCATCTCCCAAAACGTCGATCTCTTCCTCACATCGGACGGTCATTACAGACCCGGAGATTCCCCGAAGGAATCTCGTCCGTTCATCAAGACTTAGCCACATGCTAACATCTCTATATTACGGGTCGGGACTTATCAAGGCGAGAGTCTGAGTTCTTGTCAACGGAACTCCTGAATCCCCAATCCCCGATTTCCTGAAATGAGTAATCTCTCGACACGTGGCCTTCTCAAATCAGACGATCCACGACTGCTCTGGGGTTTCCACCATGGAAAGTCCCGATCCCTTGTTACCAGGACTCCCGATATCGCGATTCCCGATTTCCCAAAATGGGAAATCTCACGACACATGGCCTCCATCGTTCGGACGATCTAGATCTATTTTGGGCTTTCGCCCCTATTCACTGGAGTTTTAACCCTTGGATATCTCCTGAAAGAGCCAACAGCTGTCGGGTTTTCCAGCTGAGATCTGACGGCTCAGACAGTTCCTAACTAACTCGGGATTTCGCGTATCGTGATTTCCACACTCCTATGCAATTCCAAAGGACTTTAAACCCCGTGCACACTTTCCAGATCTAACGGTCACAAGGGCTCACCTTCCCTCCCGAACAGATCCTAAAGCTCCTACACTTCTGGCGTGGAGTCCTCTCTCCCTGTGGACTCATACCATATTGGTTGCGGTTTCATAATGTCGCTATACCTCCTGAGCTTAAAAAATTGTCAGGTAACTTCTTGACACTTTGGAGCACACTAGGGTCCGAAATTGGCCTTCCAGACCCAATTTCCCCTCGCATTCTCGGTCCAAATACCGCTCTACTGGCCCATCTAGGCTCAGTGTCGAAACCTTGGCTCTGATACCAAACTGTAGCACACCTTTTCGACTTCCAAGGTTTAATCGCTATTAAGAGAAGGTTATAACACCACTCGATACATAACTCATTTAAGCACAAAGTAAAAAAATATTATTTATTGCTATAATTAACAATCCACAGCATTCCATATTAATTCATATACACAGCGGAAATCATGATAACATAAACAGTAGAGTCATGTAAAACGTGATAAAAACATAATCAGAAACTTATCTTTTAACAGTGGTAGAATCCACCAACCAAGTGCAGGCCTTCCACGAACCTCCCAGCCTTAGACCGCGCTGCTCATCAGCTCAGCAATGGGTCACCCTCGAGCTGGGACTAAGCTCCACCCCAAGGCAAGGAAATCTAGGCTAGGCTGAGGTTACAGGGAAAACAACACACAACCACAAGGAAGGGATTCTCTCCAAGGAAACTCCCACGCTCACTGCCCACAGACCCTCATTCCCCACATGCCTGTTCCACCCCAGGAGTATACACCTTCTCTGTCACCTAGACAGTCCTTCGGCTGCTAATCTCCCTTGCCTTGGGTTACAGGAACATGTCGGACCAGAATTCTTCGGGCTCTGTGGCAGCTACAGGGTTCCTTCCAGGAGTTCTCTCCTTCCTTTGCGCACTCTCTCACCTGGAGGGAGTCGCTCACAGGTCCAACAACCTATTCTTCCAATCTTCAACCACCTCTCTCACCTGGAGAGAGTGTTGTACAAACTGGCCAACAAGCCACACAGGATCAAACAATACATGTCCACCACAATCCACGGGATCCAAACACGAACACCCAGGGCAGCTCCAGACAGGTGCAACAGTATAGCCAAGCTTAGCAGGGACAAGACACTTCTGTTTTCTAAATTTGGCAACACGGAATAGACTCACATTCTGGATTCTCAAGGATGCGTGACGAGTCGTCCACGTAGGGGTCGATTCAAACTCCCCAGTTTAGAACAGAGAAGGGGTGTACCAACTTTTCGAAAAAAACACAGACTCTTTCCCCAAATCCACGCAGGCTTCTCGTTCGGGGAATATACACATCGGTTTTCTCAGAGCCAGACATGGGCTTTTGAATCACAGGGATGCACCAAGGTTCTCTACAGGAGTCGGGTTGGTAGTACTATCCCCGTGCTCCATACTGTTCAGACAATCAGGTAGAATGGGGAAGGAACATTCTCACCGCTCATCCTGGCCATTTTATTCGCATGCATCAGGGTTGACACTTGTCACTCATGAAACTGCATGCATTCCACCAACACACATCTCCCTTGCATGTTCTCTCCTTTCCAGAAACTTAGGATAAACATAAACTGCACATGTCTTTTGGGGATAATATTAAAATATTATTCCCAGGCTTAAGCCCCCTAGGCTTAGCCCCTAGGCTCAACACTTAGCCCCTTTTCCCACCTTCCAGCCCCTAATTCCTTGCCCATCCTATGGATGCTCAGTCCCCCTTCACTCATTCATCGTGGTCGGTCTGCACATGGTGATGTTTATGTTTTATTAATTGTTCTGCGTGATTATATATACAACATCAGGCTCCTGGCCTTCAACACTCAGGCTTCTTGGTCTAACAACACCTAAGCCTCCATCTTATACAAACTTGGCTCACCAACCTATAAAACATAATTACAATTCCTTTCAAAACATGGTTTACAATGGGGCTCGGCCTTGGGAACACTACAAATAGGGTTTATCTTACCTACTTCTGTGGCTAAGTCTCCATATGTTTCCTCAACATATTCCATCATAATAGGATTCCTTGGCCTTAACTTGTAGGAGGGTCACAAGGAAGGCTTCTAAGATTTGGATTTGTAGTAAATCGAGTGTCTCCCCATTTCTACACACTCCCCTCCTCCAACTATTTGAGGCTCAAGAGACCCGGATGAAGGGTCCTAAAGTGTTGAGGTTAGGGTCTTCTCCCTCTTATATGGTACCTCAATACCATAACCATTTAATTGAGGACATATAACTTCAAATGAGGAAGTCTTGGGAGAAAAGATATGACATAACATACCTTGATAGTGCCCAGAACCATCCTTCAAAGAAGTAGTAGGCTTGTATTTGGAGGAAGAGGAACATGATATTCATTCCCTTTTGAGGATTTAGATTCTTAATAATTGGGGCTTATCGAGACTTGTTTCCTTCACACTCCACTACATCCTCTTTTTTGGTATCCACCAATGATGAATTTGGAAGATTTTTAACCCAAACTTTATTCTTAAATTGCCATTTTTTCTTAGGTGAGGTGCACTCCCTTCAAATATTTCCTATTTCATGATAATACAAGCACCAAAAGGGAAATTTCTAGTAGTCTAATTTTTTCTCAAAAGACCATTCCTCTTGTTATCGCCCAAACTAGCAACCTTTGTAGAGGTGATAATGGGGATAAGCACAACACATGAAACACACCAGTGTCACCTTATCATTGTTTCCCCTTCATTTTAGGCCAACTCCTTGAATCCACAAGGGGTATCGCAATCCATGGAAACAAACCTATATAATACCTCGGGTGATATTACGATGCAGGTCACTCCCAAAACGCACACCTCAATATATGGTTAGATAAACTAATGCCAATGGAGTAGCCAAATGCCTTGAAATTATTCAAATAAGTACAAGGGAGATAACTACCACAATATAAAGAGGGTTAGGAGATAATTATTTAAGTGTTGAGATATGAAATAAATATTCTATAACAAAAATATAAATCAACACTATGAAATCACTCATTGGATGAAGAAATGAGTATCGCTTACCGCATAAGAGTGAGATCTAATTGCATAAACCAAGAAAAATTGATATAATTGAGTTACCTCTCAGATGTGTGATGAAAACTGGGCAAAATTATCGTTGTCCACAAATTCCAGAATTTGATATATGATAAATAATGTAGACAATGCAGATTTTAGGTGAGGAAAAGCACCCAGGAGTGCCTAAAAGCACTTGTAATGATAAACCTTGGGTACTTTGACTAAGAAAATGAAAAACCTATTTAAAAACAACCAAACAATGAATGAGTGCAAGAATAAATGAATAATAACCATGCAGTTATCTCAAACTTGCAAAGAGTGGTGGTGAATCCCCCTAGAGTTTCAACAAAAATATTAAAAATAACAACTATGAAACACATAGGAGATAAATTTTATTGTTAGAAAGTGTTATATATCCTTTATAAATGTTCCACAAGTGAAAATATAGCTAGGGTAAGGTTAGAATCCACTTTTTAGGGTTATACCTTAGCTTTAGGGTTTGACCAATTCTAATTTTCTTTGTTGCAATTGAATTTCCAAAATTGATAAACCTCCTAGATCAACCCAAATAATGTTAGATAAAACCTTTAAGCACAAATGTGTGGGGATAATTTTCCCTATTAGGGTTAAATATCAACAATAAAAATATATATATATATATATATATATATGAGTTTTTAGGATATTTTGTGGTTGGTTGTTGGGAGTTAAGATTGATGTCTTGTCTCTACTTAGGGATTATGGGGTCAAGAAGTATGCCCCTCTAATAAGTTTTTATTCAATGTTTATGGATTAGAGTGGAAGACTAGTGCCGCAAGGCCACTAGTTCCTTCTCTAATCAACACAAACCATGAAAACCAAGGCCCTACATGAAGGGCTTCCTCAAGGGAATATCCTTCACCAACAAGATCAACAAAAGATTGGAAATAATACTTAAAACCCTTTCCAAGGAGTATAAAACTAATCAAAACAATATATAAACACTTACCAAATCATTTTAAGGAAGGAGGAAGAGATACAAACCCTAGACGTCCTCCTTTGAAGTAGTAGAGTAAATATTTGAGGGCCCATGACCAAAGTTTGGCACATACATAAGAAAGAGAGGGTCCATGTGGGGTAAAATAGGTGTGCTAAATCATTGGTGTGACATCCCTTAAAAAGAACAATACGATTTTACATAGAAAATAGAATAACTTAATAACTAATCCCCCCATAAATCATATATCCTAGTAGATCCACCTCAAAATTCTTGAATACCTACCCAGGACATAAATTCCTGACATGGAGGTAGTTACCACTTCCAGGGGATATTCATCCAAAGAAATAAAACCAAGCACCCTAATAATGGGGCCTAAAAGGACATGCCATGGCCATCCACCTAAGGGGATATGGGAATCCAACTAGCGAACAATTGTACATCAATCATCGCATCATGGCCACATACAAAGAAATCATTAAACTTTGGGCTCATTAGAGTGGTCACATCTTGTGAAAAAAAGTAGGGTACACTGCATAAAATCAGAAGTGTAACACCTCCCGTTCAATTTCTAATTCTGTTGGAATCCCTTATCTGGTGTCAATTAATACCAAAACCCTATCCATCCTTTTATTTGCATTGCACCATTAATCCTCCTCCAAGGTGATGAATCTACGAATTGAATTTCTAATAGAGATCAAAATCTCATCGATCCAATTCTAGACGTAAGTCAGGCAATAAGACCTAGGTTTGTTGAATGTACATGGGTTCCCTATGGGGATCAAACCTAGGCTTCAAATGCTTAAACATTAATATTGGAGGGCCCCACATCCAGTCATGTATGGGAATAACCTACACATTTTGTTCACTTCTAAGTTCAAAACATAACCAACCTCTAGCCAAAAAGTGGAAGTAAGGAATATAATCTAGGAACTTTCCTCATATGCCTTCCATCCATCACTTTAGAGCTTCCCCTTTCACCATTTTTCCCATAAAGCAACCTACAAGAGAAAATTTCATCAATACCTCAACATCTTTGATGCAAATATCTTGACCAACCACCATATTCACCTTCTCTGTTTTAACCCTATGTCAATGTTTCTTCCTATGTCTCACCATCCTTTAAACCTTGAGAAGTTGTGCCACCCTTTATACCTTAAGAAGTTGCAGACTTGATGACATGATGCTTCCCTATCTCCACTATCTCCCTTTGGGTTGGCACCTCCACTCTTTCTAACCTAGAGAAGGATCCTGTTAGGATCCAAAATCAACCTCTAGAACATTTTGGCCAAGAAAATACCCTACCTCCACCCTGTAGGCTCCATCAGGAAGATGGAATCCTTAATAATAAATTTCCAAAGTCCTCCTAATATCCTCATTGAGATCTCACACATTGTTCCATACCTCTAACAATTCCTCCCACATTCTAGATACCGATGAGGAACTCGAGAGACCTGCCTCTTTGAAATACACTTTCCCTATATCATGGTCCATGACCTTGATTACCTAGGGATTACAAGGGTACCAAAAACCTTGGAGAAAACCTTCACCAAAACAAGCTTGCATAAACCCTAATAACTTCACCACGAAAAAGGGGGAAATAAACTTATGAGAGGAGGGATAAGAGATTTTAAAGTTGTAGAAAGTACTTTATGATGTATGCAATTGGTGATTGTCATACTTAATATTTAATGGTTATTATTTTTCTCACATATCCCCATACAACATGTCTGATAGAAGAGGAGGGGGAGACCAAACGAGCATGCATTCATGTCATAACCAATCAACCATTATGTTAGTTGGATGGCTACTACATTTATGGACACCCACATTGCCATAAGTATTATGGTATGTTGGGACTTATAGGATCTCATTGACCAACATTCACAACCAATATGAAATACCTAAAAAATGTTTACACAGAATCTTTGAAAAACCTCCACTTCAAAATTCAAATGTTTTAACATGGGTGTTTTTAAAATTTCTTGGCTCATATGTTAACACTAAAAATATCTGAAATTTCATACCTACGTGTCAACATGTATTATACTCCTTAATTGACTAGTTGACCTTATGGATGCTTATTCCATGTTATTGAAATGGAGAATGAACCACTTCATTGGGTGGTCTAATGTGTATATATGGTACCTATATGTTACTCCCTAGTATTGGGGCGATTGGAAAAGCATCACCCTTACCTGAAACACATGCACAACTCAAATAAATCTAAAAAAAAATCACGCATTCACACACAAAAGAAATAAAACACAACATGTTTTCTCTTATTTATTTATTTATTATTTATTATAAATCTAAAAAAAAATCACGCATTCACACACAAAAGAAATAAAACACAACATGTTTTCTCTTATTTATTTATTTATTATTGATATCCTAGAAATAGAATTTACAGTGCATGCAACCTCTAAGGGATCTAGCTACTATAATAATTAAAAAAACAACAACTACAATTAAACAATAGGGCCAAGCCGTTTCTCACGGGTTACCCACCAGTCTAAACCTCGGTTGGGGTTATGTTTATTGTGAAAATCATTGTTAGTGACTCATTTTAAAGTAAAAAACTATGGGTTACCTAGTTTTCTGCATTTTCTCCACCATTCTAACCACCAAGTTCAAGACGAAATTGCATTCTTCCTCTCTATGTTATATTCTATTCTCTTATTTTACTTTCCTTCTTCTTATCTTCTTCTCTGTCAAAACAACCTCAATATGTTCTACACATATTTATCCCATATTGGTGGCTCTACCCAACCAATAATACTAGAACCATCTCCTTTTTCTTATTCTCTACTCTTCTCCTTTGTATGCGAGCAACTTTTGTTTTTAGTAATTCCTACTTTCTTCCTCTAAGATTCTACCAAATGTCAACAAACTCAAACCCTTTATTCTCTTCTCCTTATTTTCCTTCTTCATGATTAAGCTCAAAAAATCAAGCGATGATAACATTCTCCTTCTTCTCCTTCTCTTCTCTATGCACAAAACATCTTCAATGAGAGAGCTCCACCAACTCCATAATCCCTCTCTTGTTCCCTTCTTTCTCTTCTCTTGTATTTATCTATCTTGTGGAAGATACTCTTATTCTTCACTTATCTACATACAACCTCTTTAATGAGAGGATTTCCCTCTATCAACGTTTCATGTCCTTCATGTCCTCTTCAATTTTCAATGGTCACCAACTAATCAACTTGCTCCTGTACCAAAACATGCAGTGTGGCATCCTATTAAGAAACATTTTGACTGCCCATGAACACCATGACTAAATGGCCCCCTTTCTACCTTGATCTCGATGGACCAACCACCTAATGATATGCCATGTGGACCCTTCTTTGCACCATGAAAAACCTTGGAGGAACATAGGGCATTGGATGGTAGAGGGAAGACTAAATTAAGAAGGTTGATCACACAGGTCCAAGTCCCTATTGTCACATCATACTATAAAATAGTGGGAGATAAGGAGCATTGGATGGTAGAGGGAAAATGGGTGGTGAAGATTGACTACATTGGTTCCCCCCCTTCATTCTCACATCAAGCTTCAATGTGTAGAATATCTATGCGGTAGGATTAAGAAGTAGAATCAAATGATCCAAAATCTTGAGTCGATTAAAATACCCCATGTCACATCAATGCCCAATGATCTGTGGAGAGCATGGATTATTGGATGAGGGGAGGCAGGTTGAATCACTACTTGGGTACAAGAAAAGCATGACCTTGTATTGAGTCCCCATACCATAGTTAATCTCCATTTCTACTCCTCGCTAGCTACACAACATCCTCTCATGCACACATGAAATTTTTGCCTCTTTTTCTTTGTCCTTTGACTCCACACCTTAAACTACTCTTGGTTCTGCACTTTTCCTTTCAAAGATTTTTCATGGATTTATAAGCCCTTATTTAATACAAAATAAAATAAAATGGAGTGGGATGGATCCATATCCAACTTTTCATGAGCCCTTGTTCCTTTCAACTTTCTAATTGCACTTCTAAGTGCAATGCCATATTTTTCTTGCGACACAAATGCACCAAGCACCAATCCATCTTGATGTTGCATGAACACAGTAAGGTCCCTTTTGTTTTTTTCTTCATATCCTTCTTGACACAATTATTATTTAATGTTCCAAGGCATAGGGACCCTTTCCAATCTCTCCTTTCCCAATCTCCCTTACATGCATGCAATTGCATCCATACACTCTCCATCACATCTTCCTCTTCTAGTGTATAATCAATCACATGCACTATTGGGTGTGCTTACATGCACTACAAGATGTGATTGCAATTTTAATCATGGTGCTACTTATAAACCTTAGCACTCCATCTTGGTTACCTTCCTTATCTTCTCTTGCAACATCAATGCTATTGTTTATCCTTTCACACTTATAAACAAAAAAAAAGGTCAAATAAAAGAAGGGCTTCCTCTAGACCCTCTTCTTTATCTTCTACAAATTTTATGGCTTCATTTAAAACTTCAAGGGTTGCCTTATCGTCCTTTACTTCTATTTTGGAATTGGTAGTCTCATTATATTCATTTCCATCCTTCATATGGAACTTTTTCTCAATCTCATGCTCCTTTTGGACATAGAAGTCTTGACCTTCATAATGAAAATTGACGATGGTAGCATATTCATGTTTTCCATCTACTTCCATAGCCTTCAAGGATATTTCCTATTTAATTCCTTTCCCTTTATCTGCAACCTTCTCTATCACTCCATGCTTCCCATCCTCTTTTTCTGCAACATTATACATTGTTGCAAGGTGTTCAACCAATGTTGCTCTACTCTTTTCAATAGTTTCACCTTCAAATGTAGCTTAAAAATTCACAAATTTCCATGGTTGCATTCTCCTTAAATTCTTGACATGGCTATTGAATCTACCTCTATTTCATTTTCTACAACCTCTCTAGGGGATGTAATATCTTACACTGGTACAACACTTTCATTGTTGTCATCTCCTTCAAATTATTTTTCAAATATTATAAGAATCTCAATGTTGTCCTCTTTTTCACTCACAACAACAATAGGGATACTTTTTCCTTGATTTGTACCTACACATTTACAAATATTAGATGTATTAATTGAATCCATTTCCCTTATGAGCATGTCCTCTAAGGAATCCCCATCCTCAATGCACAAATGATGACTTCAACATCACCGATCTCTTCACACTTTGGCAAGCATTCAGAGGCATGTTTATCTTCATTTTCATTCATCTCCAATGGTTGGAGATCTTCATTCACCTCCTCTATGTACCATGTTTCTTCAAATTTCTTCGAGGCATCCATTCTAATGGTCCAAAAATTACTCCAATGTTATCATAACCTCATCCTCATCAAGAGGTCTTTTGCTCCACTTTGAAGTCTTCAAATTTTTTCACTCGTTAAGGATCTTCTCTTTTGCCAACTTCTTTGAGTTTTTATTTTAATTGGTTCCTTAGGTTTCTTCCAAGACTTATAACCTATCCATTGACCTCCTTGAATCCTCTAAGGCCCCTTCCTCACATGACTTTCTTCTATTGGTTCTCCCAGTGTTCATATTTCTTTTGAATTTCGTCTCTTCTCTTGCAATGTGCAACCTTCTCCCTTGAATTTACAACTATACCCAACTTGAACGTGGGAACTGTCCATCCTTTTTGTTGCCTTTTCTTTATTCAAACCCCTTACATCAATTTTGATCTGCAACTATCACTTTTCTCAAACTTCTTTCCTCGTGATTTTCTTAACAACTCTACTTAACAAATATGTTCGCTGGAGCATGTTTTAAATCCACCTTTCAATCTTTCAAACCCAAATTCTTCTATGTTTAGAGACATCAAGGCTCTTAGACCTTTTACCAACCACAAGTAGATTCTAGATCTCCAACCACTTCTTCTCCACCTCATTGTATGCAATTTCAATTTCTTGACATCTACCCAATTGTTGGTTGGAGCTAATCATTTTTGTCTCTCTACAACTCTACCTAGCAAATATTGGAGTTTTTCTCAAAACAATGTCTACCTAATCTTCCTTCGCTTTGATTGAGTTACAATTTAGCAGGAACTGTCAATTTTCACATACACTCTTATGTGACTAATTTTTAGATTTGAAAATTGCTTCCTAGTGATCTAACAGTAAAACCCTAGCTGTTATCACTGGACAATTTTACACTGAAAATTATTGATTGAAATTACATGCAACAGAAACTCAAAAGATCAGATATGAATAATCAACATATATGAGACACAATATTTTTGTTCTTGTAACCTTCTCAAATTCAAAAATCCTGAGGATAACCTTGTCACCAAATATCCAGCCGATACAATATCACCAAATATGAGGATAACCTTGTCCCCTTAGCCAATACAAATATCACCAAAATATGAGGACAACCTTGTTCTCCAATAACCATACAAATCAGAAAACCAAACCTCAACAATATTCCTTGAAATATCCTCTACCCATAAATTTGTTACAGACCACTTGTACGACCTGCTGAGGTCGCCTGACGTCATCTTGTATTGACCTGCTCCTGCCCATAAGAACTTGTATGGATGTATGAGACTATTCTCACAACAACCCGCGTATGTTTGTGGTTGTTCCCACTGCAACCCGTGTATGTATGTGGTTTTCCCCATTGCAACCTGCATACGTACATCACCGTTCCCATTGAAACCCATGTACATGTACAAAAACATGTATGGACACCTCGTACAATTCGCTCTACCCATACAATATCTTCCTTCTGTGGTTTCGTTTCTTTACCACACTTGCGGTGTGATTTTCCTTGCCAAGAAAAAAAGATATATATTCCACAAACCTAGGCCATATTTTCCACCATAGTAGAATTTCCCTTTTCTAAAATCACCAAGCCTCCTAGCACAAGTTCATATTCACTTATTCTAACTCCATTCTTCCACAATGAGCAAATGTGACAATGACCTCTCACCTTTACATACATATCCAATGAGTGAGTTTAGGCACCCGTTATAAACTCAATAATTAATTAGAATATTTTATTCCTCTTTATGGATCTAACACCCCATCACAAGCCCACAAATCCCATCAACTTTCCCATGAGGCCCTGGCCTCATTCCAGGGCCTATTTCACTGAAGCGAAAGGTTGATCTAGTGTCAACGAAGATTCCCACATGCCTGATACCTTGGCCTCTTGTGGGAATACCTCTCAAATATACAAAATCAACACTCCCTCTTAGCGAGGGAGGTATCCCATCCATCATATAGATGTACCTCTAGTACTTGAAGTATCTCTCTCTCCCATATTGGGTCTGCTTCCTCATCTATACTCCAATCCTCCTGGCTCACTACTCCCTCTATCACCGTAGAAAATGGGTCTATGAATTCTGTCACCAGAACAAGTCCTGTTGTGCAATATTTCTGATTGGATGCATCCTTAGTCACTGCATCAAATCTTGATGTCCAATCGGTTTGACTAGCCATATCCTTGGTCATTGAATCAAATCATGTTGTCCAATCTGCCTCACTAGTTTCTCCCTCTATGACTGGAGGAAATACTATTTCCTAACTGGTTTCCTCCTCTATCACTATAGAAAAAACCACTAAATCAACTGGATCATCCATGAAAGGGACACAGCTCCTAGAAGCCTCCTTCCTTTGTACCTCCTGTTTGGTCTCCTCGATCCATGACACTTATCTATTAGTCCGAGAAGATGCCTCTCTCCCACTTGAACCAGAGGGGTAACTCCCTCTGAATGTTTGACTCTCCCTCTGAGCCAACCAAATCTCTCTGAGATTAGGCTCCCTCTAAGTCCACATGCTCCCTCTAATATCTGACTCCCTCTAAGTCTGCACAACCTCTAGATCAATATGCTTCCTCTAAACCTGTTGACCTCCTATGAAGTCTAATCTCCTATGAGTAGTCATGGTAGGCTACTTCTCCCTACTAGATCCCAAGGGATGACTCCCTCTGAGCCGATACTACTAATGGGGTTACTTTCCTCATGACTAATGGAGCTACCCACTCCCTATGAACTTGTGCTACTTGTGGGGCCACCTCCCTCACCATTGGTGGAGCTACCTACTCCCTCCAAACCTATGCTACTGGTGGGGACACCTGCCTCACCACTGGTGGAGCTATTTTCTCCTCCTCATCTATCTCTCTACTCCTATTGGTCACAACATGCATAGGATGGCTCCTTATCCTATATAGGTTTCCCTCCTTAACTCCAAGGATCACCACTTATTTGTAGCTAGATCATCTGGGGAAAAACAACACCTGTCCATATCAAAACAATATATGGTACCCCTTCTTCTCAATCTTCGATACTGAGAGAATGATCCTCCTAAGTTATGGCACCTATAACAAATTCAACTCCCTAAATACCTCACCTGACTCCATTCAAAACAATATTTTTTTGGATCCTTGAATTGCATGCTTGGTTCCCATACCAAGATTTACAACCAAATCTGATCCAGTCTATGTGACGTTGTCAAACAACTCTTTAACACTTATGATATGGCAAGATGCTTCTCTATCCACCAACCATGTCCCCCTACTAGAGACTATACCTGAAAGGGAGGAGACCAACAAGATCTCCCTTTGGAACCTATCTGCAACCTCATCAACCTGTGTTGTTGATGCTTGTTGCCTTCTTCCTCTTCCCCTTTGGTGTGGATACTTTGAAGCATAGTGACCAAAGTAATGGCACTCAAAACATATGATCTTACTAAGATCCTTTCTCTACCTCGATTCTGGAGATGCTTCTCTCTCGGTAGAATCCCTTCTCCCAAGAGAACCTCTTTAGACATTCCTAGTGCAAGGTGCAAGGGCCTAGTTCTCATCACTACTACTCTTCACCATACCATCTATATCATCCCTGGACACCAAATGGGTCTCCTTTTGGATATAACCAGTCCATAGTCTATCAAATTATGGTAACTTGTCTCATGCACAGATCCCTTGAAAAAATGGTTCCCAAGACC
This sequence comes from Picea engelmannii, assembly GCA_009831015.1. NCBI lineage: Eukaryota > Viridiplantae > Streptophyta > Pinopsida > Pinales > Pinaceae > Picea > Picea engelmannii. The sequence continues at coordinate 296,308 of ML791392.1, forward strand.
CGGGAAGACCTCTCAATGCCACATTCACCAAATCAACATCCTCCACCTTATCACCAATGGACACTAGCTGATCTTGGATCTGTGTAATCTTCATAAGGTAGTTCACAACTGTGTCCTAATTGGACATCTTGACAACTTGAAGTTGATGCTTCAAATGAAACTTCATGCCTATATTCCCATTCTGGTATAGACCTACCAGAGCATCATACATCTCCTTGGAAAATGTCTTCTCATAATTGTGAGGAATCAAGTGATCCTTCATGGACTCTAGAAACACTCGCTTATTCTTCACTTCCCTCGTCTTGTGGAATTCCAAATCTATTGGATTAGTCGGGCTATTAACCACATTCTCAACATAATCTTTGAGGTCATTCTCTTCCAACAAGAGAAGAACCCTAGCCTTCCTAGCTCGAAAGTTTGTTGCCCCTTCCAACATGTCCTCAAGCTTCAATGTGTTCACTATATTGAGCCGCCGAGAACAAAACAAAAAATATACAACCAACTGTAGAAGTTATGTTTCTCAAAGATGATCCCCTTCTTTTCAAACCCCAAGCTTTGATCCCGTGTCAATTTTCACATAAAATTTTATGTGACTAATTTTCAGATAAGAAAATTGCTTCCTAGTGATCTAACAGTAAACCCCTAGTTGTTATCATTAAACAATTTTACACTGAAAATTATTGACTGAAATTACATGTAGGGGAAACACAAAATATCAGAGATGAATCGTCAACACATATGAGACACAATAATTATGTTCTTGTACCCTTCTCAAATTCAGAAATCCTGAGAGAAAAAACATACCTCCCAACCAATACAATATCAACAAATTTGAGGACAACCTTCTCCTCTCAGCCAATACAAATATCACCAAAATCTGAGGACAATCTTTTCCTCCAATAACCATACAAATTAGAAAACCAAACCTCAACGATATTCCTAGAAATCTCCTCTACCCACAAATTTGTTGTAGACCACCTGTATGACCTACTGAGGTCACCTGACGTCATCCTGTACAGACCCACTCCTACCCAGAATAACTTGTATGGATGTACATGATTGTTCTCATAGAAACCTGCATACATACGCGATTGTTCCCACTGAAACTCGTGTATGTACGTGGTTGTTCCCACTAAAACCCGTGTACATGTATGAAAACCTATACACACACCTCGTATGACTCACTCTACTCATACAATATATTTCTTCTATGGTTGCCTCTCTTTCCCAGACATGTGATGTGATTTTCTTTGCCAAGAACAAAAGATAGATATTTCTCAAACCTAGGCCAAATTTTCCACACTAGCAGAATTTCCTTTTGTTGAAATCACCAAGCCTCCTAGAACAAGTGTAGGCTCACTTATGCTAACTCCATTCTTCCACAATGAGAAAATGTCACAATGACCCCTCTCTTTTATATACATGTCCAATGAGTGAGTTTAGGCACCCCCTCTAAACTCAACAATTGATTAGAATGTTTTATTCCTCTTTGTGGGTGTGACACCCCATCACAAGCCCACAAAGCCCATCAACTTGCCCATGAGGTGCTAACCTCATTCTGGGGTCGATTTCATTGAAACGAAAGGCCGTTCTGGTGCCAATGAATATTCTTGCATGCCTGACACCTTGGCCTCTTGTGGGAATACCTCTTGAAGCTACAAAATCAATAGGAACCACCTTGCGCCGATACAAAATGTTGCAGGGTTGATTGGACAAACATCACCCCTATCTACAACACACACACACACACACACACACACACACACACACACAAATCAAATTGGAAGCCCAAACAAACTAACAAACTCATGCATGCACCCACACAAATAAAACACAACAAGTTCTCTCTCTCTCTCTCTCTCATTATTAATATCTTGGAAATGAAATTTACATTACATGTAGCCTCCAATGGCTTTCATTGCTACAACAATTAGATTTAAAAAATAACAATTAAACAACAAGGCCAAGCCCTTTCTCATAGCTTACCCACTAGACTAAATCTTGGTTGGGCTTACATTCACTGTGCAAATAGAACTATTAGTGATCCAGGGGATCAAATTTTGCTCAAAAATTCAAAGTGCTCGGAATCACTTCAAATCGAACAGGAGCGTATGCCTCGCTGTTATGAACCCAACGCAACTCATTTGGGTTCAAACAGACTTCGGGAGCGAGAGATATCTCATTCTGTTCAAAATGACAAACAGGCAAAAAAAAGGGATGTTGACTGTACAAACCGTACAGTCTGTACGGATGCTGATGTGGCAGTCCATACGACACATGGTAGAGCTGAGTGGCAGACAGTTGGCAGATGTGGATGAATGACATTGCGACACATGGCAGTATTTGGTTGGTTGTATGGTACCACGTGGCCCAGTCATGGGCTGCCACATGGCACCTTGTTATTGGTTGCTTGTATAAAATATTATTGGAGTCCACCGAATTCGACCCCGTGACCTCCACCCACATGCATAGTCTTTGCAAAGTCCGCACCACCAATGCGCCACCATAGTAGTTCTTACTATGTAATGGCTTTGTATTTATTTAAGTTTGAGTTTGTTGTATGTTCGCGCGGGGGTCCGGGCTAGGGCTTAGCCCCAGCCCCTGGTCACATATTTTGTTGCCATATGACCATTGTTATATCGTTAGGGCACGCGTGCGCGGGTATGCGTTTTGGTTTGGATTTGAATTCAGTTCAAACGGTTATGTAAACCAACGCTCGCCACTTGTCACGACTTCACTTGCTCTTAAACTCTTGACCCTTATTCTTTAAACACGCAGTCACATGGGTTATATGACCACGACCTTGGCGGTTAGGGCTAGGTGCGCCCGTAACCATCCTACAGTTCGCACCATTTGTGCAGTTGCACCTAGTGCTGAGTTTTAACACTTAAATATGCATGGGGGCTAGGTTGAGCCAACAAGGGGTGCAATTTGTAGATGCAGAGACAACAAGTTTGAAGGGGGACTTCTAGGAAGCCTATCTTCTTCAATTTTTGGCCAAACGAGGTGCCGAAAAAGCCTAGCCAGGGGTTTTTGGACGTTCTGAAGCCATTGGAGCAGTATATTTGGCATTTTGAGCATTGTAAAGCACATTTTTGAGCACTTTGAGCAAATAATACAAAAGATCCATTGGAAGCTGGACCAAGAGATGTAGCCTAAGAGAGGGGTGAACTCCTTTATCATTTGTTGTGTTATGTGTTTTCTGATCACTGTTTATTGTTGTTGTTTATATGCATCTTGAATGAGTAATTTTCCATAAAATTTGTGTTGCAAATTGATCCATTTTCATTTTAACACATAAAATAAAACTTGCAAATATTTTCAAGATTACAAGTCTTCTTCATTTTTAGACCAAGTTGGTATCAGAGCATAGGTTTTTGAAGACTTGATTATTTGCAAGTGTTTTGTTTTCTGATGCTCACAAGGTTGAAACTCACAAGAGGAGAAGGTCAACTTGTAGAGTCAAGTTCCCATCCTTCAAGGAGGAAGCTTATATCATCATCGCAAGTTTCAAGGAGGCATTCACCAAGTATGGCTCATGAAGAGAGTCATGAACATATTCTTGCAGAAGATGAAGATCTCAGAAAGGTTGTCATGGAAATGAGAGAGATGATGAAAATCTTGATGGAAAGGAATACAGGATTGCAAGGTGAAGGCTCCAACCCTTCAAAGCACAAGGGAGACAGTGGTGATAAAACTCCAAATGGAAATGGAGGGAATGGTGCTTCTCCACCACCCTCACCTCCATCTTCTTCTTCTTCTTCTACCAGTTCAAGACCTCTTCCGAATTCTCCAAAAGGACATGGTAAAACTGAGACCATTGTCCACACAGATCATCAGCCACTGCAATACTTACAATCACAAACAAAGCTACAACAAGCTAGGCACTTCAACTGGATGGGTTTTCTACAACAGTTCCACTTGGTCATCAGGTATAAGAAGGGAATTTATAACAAAGTTGTTGATATGCTTTCAAGGCCTATTATTAGTGCTTTAGTTATTCTTAAGCATAGTCCTATCATGCATGAGAGTTATG
>ML791392.1:300447-339913 GCA_009831015.1 Picea engelmannii
AGATATGTTCGAGGATGTTCGTTATGTGCCACAAACAAACCTAGCAATCGAAAGTTGGGTTTGTATACTCCACTTCCGGTTCCTTCTCGTCCTTGGGAAAGTATTTCTATGGACTTTGTAGGAGGTCTACCTATGTCTAGACGGAATCATGATTATCTTTATGTTGTGGTTGATCGATTTAGCAAAATGTGTATTTTGATGCCTTGTAAGAAGCAGGTTACAGCTGAGCAAACGACACAAATGTTCTTTCAAAATGCTTGGGTGCATTTTGGATTGCCTAAATCCATTATTTCTGATCAGGATTCTCGATTTGTTGGAAATTTTTGGTCGAGTTTATGGGCATTCATGGACACCAAAATGAAAAAGAGCACAGCTTTTCATCCGCAAACTGATGGTCAAATAGAAGTGGTAAATAGAACAGTGGTGCATCTTCTTCGTGGTTATTGCAGCAAGCATCCTAAACTTTTGGATGAGCATCTACACTACATTCAACATGCTTATAATTGAGCTAAGCACTCTTCAACTCAAACGTCGCCATTTGAAGCATGTTTTGGCTATTTGCCCAAATCTCCTTTAGATTTTATCTTTGGGAAGGATATTGCTATTGATGGTCAATATGACATTGATAGGGCAGAAAATTTCATTGAACAAATTCAGTCGATACATCAAATGGTGCAAGAGCAGTTGGAAAAGAGTCAAGCCAAGTACAAGACGAGACATGACAAGCATCATGTTGATCACAGTTTCCAAATTGGTGATGAAGTTTGGCTTTACATCAGTAAGGAGAGGCTTAAAGGAGAAGGTAAAAAATTGAAACCAATTCGATATGGTCCTTTCAAGATTATTGACAAGATTGGTAACAATGCCTTTCGTTTAGATTTGCCTCCTTATATGAAAATGTATGCAGTTGTTAATGTTGAGAATTTGAAATTGTATGAGCCTCCTTTGATTGATGATCAAGGAGAGCATGTTCAGATTCCTTCTATAGATGATTTTTCCCCAGAATATCTTATAGAACTACATGAAGACATAATCCTTGACAGGAGGATGTGAACTTCAAAACGAGGAAATGTGGAGTATCTTCGAGTTGGTCATAAAGGTACAAATCCAAGCAAAGCCAAGTGGATTGAGGTTGGAAAGGTGAGGGAGCTATACCCTCATCTTCAAATAGACTGAAAATAGTCTTTTGGAGGTCCAAAATCTTTCCAATGGAGAGGTGTGATCTAGGGGATCAAATTTTGCTCAAAAATTCAAAGTGCTTGGAATCACTTCAAATCGAACAGGAGCGTAGGCCTTGTCGTTATTAACCCAACGCAACTCATTTGGGTTCAAACGGACGTCAGGAGCGAGAGATATCGCGTTCTGTTCAAAATGACAAACATGCAAAAAAAAGGGATGCAGACTGTACAGTCTGTACGGCTACTGACGTGGAAGTCCGTACGACATGTGGCAAACTAAGTGGCAGATAGTTGGCAGATGTGGACGAATGACATTGCAACATGTGGTAGTATTTGGTTGGTTGTACAGTGCCACGTGGCCCAGTCATGGGATGCCACGTGGCACATTGTTATTAGTTTCTTGTATAAAATATTATTGGAGTCCACCGAATTCGATCCTGTGACCTCCACCCACATGCATAGTCTTTGCAAAGTCCGCGCCACCAATGTGCCACCATAGTAGTTCTTACTGTGTAATGGCTTTGTATTTATTTAAGTTTGAGTTTGTTGTATGTTGGCGCGGGGGTCCGGGATGGGGCTTAGCCCCAGCCCCCAGTCACATATTTTGTTTCCATATGACCATTGTTATATCGTTGGCGCACGAGCGTGGGTATGCGTTTTGGTTTGGATTTGAATTCGGTTCAAACGGTTATGTAAACCAACCACCGCCACTTGTCACAACTTCACTTGCTCTTAAACTCTTGGCCCTTATTCTTTAAACGCACAGTCGCATGAGTCATACGACCACGACCTTGGCGGTCAGGGGCTAGGTGCACCTGTAACAGTCCTACAGTTCGCACTGTTTGTGCGGTTGCGCCTGGTGCTGAGTTTTAACTCTTGAATATGCGTGGGGGCTAGGTTGAGCCAACAAGGGGTGCAATTTGTAGATGCAGAGACAACAAGTTTGAAGGGGGACTTCCAGGAAGGCTATCTTCTTTAATTTTTGGCCAAACGAGGTGTCGAAAAAGCCTAGCTAGGGTTTTTTGGATGTTTTGAAGCCATTGGAGCAGTCTATTTGGCATTTTGAGCATTGTAAAGCACATTTTTGAGAACTTTGAGAAAATAATACAAAAGATCCATTGGAAGCTGGACCAGGAGATGTAGCCCAAGAGAGGGATGAACTCCTTTATCATTTGTTGTGTTATGTGTTTTCTGTTCACTATTTATTGTTGTTGTTTATATGCATCTTGAATGAGTAATTTTCCATAAAAGTTGTGTTGCAAATTGATCCATTTGCATTTTAACACATAAAATAAAACTTGCAAATATTTTCAAGATTACAAGTCTTCTTCATTTTTAGATCAATTAGTGATTTGTTTTAAAGCCGATAACTATAGGTTGCTTGGTTTTCTACACTTTCTCCATTATACCCAATGAGTTGGACTTGAAATTGTGCTTTTCCTCTCTCAATTCTCTTCTATTATCTTATTTACTTTCCTTATTCTTCTCTTCTTCTCTGTTGAAACAACCTCACATTGAACTCTACCCAACAATTCTCCTCTATGGTAGTTCTACTCAACAAAGAATACTAGAATTATCTCCTTCTTCTTCTTCACACGTCACCTTCCTCTGTGAGCAACTTCTGTGTTCAATAAGAGAATTGATTTTTTTCTACTTTCTTCCTCGAAGATTCTATATAACATCAACACACTGGGACCCTTTCTTCTCTTCTCTCCAATGTCTTTTCCTTCTCCATGATTCTACCCAACCACTCTTCTCTTTTCCTTCTCTTCTCTTATCTCCAATGTGATTGAATTTGAAGACAAACATCTTCATAATAGAAATGATATCGAAAATATTGAAAGTGGCATTATTGAGCCTAGGTCAAATAAAACCCCAAAGGATTCGTATTTCTTCATGGTTGATGTCTAGAACCCAAAAATGGAGGAATATTTTAGAACGAAGGTTAAGAATTTTTGCATTGAATCTCAAGGATCAAAATTCTTAAACATGGATAGATGTTTTGAAATACGAAAATTAAAGTTATCATACCAAACAAATATAAGAAGTATGAAAAAGTAACTCGTTCATATTAAAAAAACTATATATTTCTCTAAATAAATATATAGAGATGTTTAAATATAAAATTTAAGTTTTAAATTTTGTGTGAAAAGTTTAATTTCAATAATCTCTTTGATTTCGTATGGAGCTAATTGACTAAGTTATGAAATTGTAGTTTCGATTGTTAATGAGAAATAATTAATTTATTTTGACATAGAAAATTCGAGAAATCTTTTTATGATGAAGTGTGGAAGGGGGGCATTAATAGAGAATATGTATTATTATAATACATATTCTCTATTAATGTCCCCCTCTAATACATATTCTCTATTAATGCCTCCCTTCCCACCTTTTGTCAATTATGAAATTGTAGTTTCAATTGTTAATGAAAAACAATTAATTTATTTTGATATAGAAAATTCAGAAAATCTTTTTATGATGAAGTGTGGGGGAATTTAGTGTAATTTTCAATATGTTAGTGCTTCAATATACTTCATTAGTAAGTATATTTTTCAGTTTTAATTTAATTTAATGATTTAATGATTATGATGGTTTTTGCCATTTAATTGCTCCTCCCAAAAAATCATTGATTACTTGTTTAAGAAACCAAACCTAATAAAGGTTATATCAATACCACACTTTCACCAACCCAACTGGATGAAAGTGCGAAGACAACACACTAACATCTTGGATGCGATAACATTTAATCATTACACTTTACACTTGTATGGAAGAATGTAAAGTTGCATAAACAATTCAACAACGTAGTTGGCATAAGTTCTAGGAATATGACAACAATGAATCCTTTTTATTATGATTTTGTCAATTCTTATTGAACACATTGTTTAATATTGTAACCTAAATAAGATATTATGAATAATTGAAAAATAAAGTTATTCATTTACCCTTAGCTCAAAGTGACTTGTATTTTCTTAATTATTTATGTTACTCATTTCCTTACATAATTACTCAAACTTTTAACTTTCAATTTTATGTTGATGTACATACACTCTAATAATATAATTTGCATTATTAGTGAAGTGGGACTATAGCATTCGATTCTACATTGACTTCACATTACTTTAGACTTTGGTTATATATATTTTCACAATATGTAATGTTAGATATAGAAAAGTTAAAAATCAAAAAATTATTGTTTATATAATAAAAAAATTCTATTTGTTGTAATCTTTTACATTGACTTCACATTACTTTAGACTTTGGCTATATATATTTTTACAATGTGTAATGTTAGATATAGAAAAGTTAAAAATAAAAAAAAAATTATTGTTTATATAATAAAAAAACTCTATTTGTCGTAATTTTATTGGAGAATAATTTTGATGTCTTATTGCTACCGTCTCTCTTCCCAATGTTTTAATTTTAATTTCTTCCCAATGTATTCTTAACGTTTTATTATCGACAAGAAACAATGCAATTTTTATATCATAACTTAATTTTAAAGTTTGTTGCCTTCAATGCATTAAGACTTCATTAAGAAGTATGCTTTGTCTGTGCACCAATTTCAATGCACCGACATGCAAGATTACTTCTCTGCACCGCCTCACCACATTTTATCTTCGTTGTGATGCTATCTACTCTCCCCATTGTATCTCCATTGCAGTGCTATATACTTTCTGCATCTTTTCTTTATTGCATCCTTAAACTAACCATTACACAACAAAGAGGTGAACTAGGCATGAAAATGAAAATGACTCACTTACATCTTGATCTAAGAAGTCCATGAAAGTACGCTTAATCTGGAATTTTCCTTGCATACATCTTGATCTACGAAGTCCATGAAAGTACGCTTAATCTAGAATTGTCCTCGCATATAGGTAAGTTGTTTTCTCTTTATGATTCCATGTCTCAGTTTAGGGTTAGCACTTTTAGCAGCAGTAGTCTAAACGTTCTACCTTTTGGGGGTTTTCTGGCCACTTTTTCCGTTTGATTTTGCCCAAAATCCGGTGATGAATGGTTGGATATTCAAATTTGAGTGGCTAAGTTTGTATAATCCAAGTGTCCGAGGGGTTTTTCAGCACGTTGAATCCATTTATGCATTCATGAAGGCAATTTAAACAACATAAAATAGAGATTTTGTCCAAATTTACATAGTCGGATTCCGACCAATTCTTGCCAGAAAACCCAAAAGGAAGAACGTTTAGCCAACACCCTTTTAATAGTTTCCTCTGTTTTTAGATGAAAATAGGATGTTTCCTACATTACCTAGCCAATAATGAGACGAAGGCCTGTAAGAAAAAATGGACTTAATTCTTCATCTTCGTCATCTCATCTCTGTTATTTAACTGCAAACAACGAAACAACAACCAATTTGCGTAGAGATATGTGAGTCACTAGATATATTTCGTTAGCTTCCATGGGGAAAAATCGGTTTGCTAAGTATTCTCAGTTCCACAACTTTCATAAAACAATCTTTAACCAGAATATTCAGGTCCTGCAAAACCTTCGAAACAATGTGTGAGCTATGGGTATCGGTTCCACCATAAGGGGCAAGGACTACACAAGCAGTTGAAGGGCAAATGGTTAGCTCCCAGAAAAGAACTAGGTGAGAAGTTTAGAGCATGAGTAGTCAGGTATTTTCCTTCTGTGTTCGACGCACGGACTCATGCATATATGTGAAGCCCCAGCCCACCACGGCCTCATGGATCAAGTTACAAGAGCCCCCAAAACCCTCAAAAATATTATTTTGCTCGTCGGAAGTTTGCAAGAAGAGAGATCTCAGTAGGCAACAAGTTATAGATCAACGTTAAGTAAGGCGGGTTGTCTGTCCTAGTGTGTTACTAGTTTCACCCGTGGAACACTCTGTCCCAAGTAATTGAACTGTAATGGTATCTAGATCTGAACCTAGAACACCTAGAACTAGCTATGCTACTAGCTCTACTGCTGGTGGTGTTAGCAACTACTGCCTTTCGTCCGTCCCTACACAAAAAATGGAGTAGGCCAATGTCGTAATTAGGGAAAGGACTGAGACCAATTGAGATAGTTATGAATCGATCCATTTAATACAAAAAGACGAGAATAGAACAACGTAATATTTCTCCATCTAAAATCTTATCTATATTTTGATTCCTGGTAGGTAATAGTACCGATTGAACCTTCTGATAATCTCGTAAGAAAGAGCACTAATTGTTTACTATACAGAAAAACTCCAAAGAGTGGAAAACATGAGCAAGTAGCTCACACAGTGAATTCGTTGCCATATTATCTATGTCTGATGGAATAACTGGGCTTCTAATCATGGCGGAGGAAGCGAAAATCCTCGGGTGGGATACAAAATCCTCAAGCCACGCGACCAGGGGGTTATTGTGTTCCAGTCTCTCATTTCTTGGCCCAGAGTTCTTGATTCCAACAATGGGATTGAGCGAGGTTTTGTAGCAAGGCGCCTTAGCCACTGTGTCATCATGAGGCAGACAAGATGCAACCATGCATGTGATTGTAGCAGCCCACGAGCTGATAAGAAGAAAAGAGTATGAAATTGGAAGGAAATCCAAGATAGGGATCAATATATTCTCCGCAGTAGACATTGGATAAACTTAAATCAGAAAACGCACAGAAAAACCTAGATGAATATGACTGCAATAGCCCACCCATCCTTTCTGCCGAAAAAATAGTGGAAGTCTTACACTTGTAGAAAGATACCCAAATAGCACTAGAAATATTCAATAGGGCAGGGAAACAAGATGGTTACAAACACAATCTTTATACTTACAGATTCATGATTCATAAGCTACTTGATGCAAAATGTCATGAAGAGGCAAACACTCTGCTCAATGAAATGACTGCAAATAGCTTATGATGTAGGGATGTTGTTGTGTTCAATAGCTTGATTAAGATCTATGGTCAGGCCTTGTTGATGGAAGAAACTTTCAAGGTATTTCATTGGATGCATGATTTATGCAAACCTGATATTGCTTCCTATAATGTTTTTCTAAGTGCCTTGGTGCAAAACCATCGCCATGAAACTGCTATTGCATTCTTCAACCAGTTGGGTTGTGCTGGAATTCCTCTCATAGTCTCAACCTTCAATATCACCACTAATGCACTTTGTTATGTCAAGAGAGTAGAGGAGGCATTTGGGCTTTCACGAAAAATTCCTGAACATAAATGGCCCTCAACGTCTGCATTTATAATACACTTATAACTGAATTATGTGATAAAGGATATCTCAAAGTAGCCACCAAGTTCCTGGTTGAGATGGTGAGTAAGAAAATTAAGCCTTAATCCAATGCACAATGTTCCAATCTAGGGGCAGCCACATTCCTTTGAAGCAAAAGTTGTTGAAATTAAAGGTTGTTTAAATCTGCTACAATGTCTTTAATATATTTAAATTTAAGTTTTTTTCCCTTATATATTTAATATATTAAGTGGCCAAATGTTCCAAACGTTAATATATTAAGTGGCCAGATGTTTCAAATGTCCAACCACTTGGTCAGGGAAAACATCCAGTTGTTATACATCGAGAGAACCCACCTCTTCCAAGAACGTTTTAAACGTTGGCCAATGTGATACAAGAAGCGTGTTATACATCGGGAGAACCCGCGTCTTCCAAGAACATTTTAAACATTGGCTAGTGTGATACAAGTGCTACCTTCGCTTCGCTCCTGCTGCCCTAGATGTCCTTGCCTTTTCTACAAATGTATTTCCTAGAACAACATAAAGTCAAGCTACCCTTGTTTCTGTGGGATCTCCTGATGCTTACTCAACCACTGGATCAACCGCATGAAAGTGATAGTGATACCAAACTTATAATGTATAAGATTTTAAAAACATAGAAATAAATTATAAACTATTTATTAGTATATTATGTGTTGATTAAAGTGAATTAGGGATAGATATGTAAACCAAAATATTTATTATATTGGTAGTGATATAGAAATAAAGATGATGAAGTTATTATTGAAGTAGCAGTTATTGTCATACTATTGGACTAGTTGATATTGAAGTTTTCATCCTTCACCACTTATGGTAGTTTCAATCTCGAATCATGTGGAAATATGAGTGGTGAGAAAGTTCGTATTTGATGACTAACCAAGATGACATCAATGGAGAGCCAAGACATAACAACCATGATTAGGCATAGTTGGTGCTAATGCACCTTCCAATTGGAACATTGTTATTTGTCAATGAGAAAACTATTTCCCACCCCATAATGCAAGACAAACATGATGAAACAAATGTTAGAGTAGCATCACCCCAAAAGTAGTCACTTATATTAAAGGTGCATTTGCCTTTGTAGGCTATGTGTATGGATATATTTCAGGACCCAGATGTAGCATTGGTCGATCAACTAAATCATAAGAATCAACAGAATTTACATCAACGACATAATCCTCAAAGCCAAGTGGTTAAAGGAATAATGAAATTCCATAGCCTAGTACAAAGTCTGATGAATCCACATTTGTTAGGGCTCATGGGATGCAGGCAATCTATAATGGTGATGGCCATGTGTTGGGGTAAGTTTGCTCTACAATGGGGAGTTTGAATCCCAAAGTGTGTCCAAGGAAGGGAGGCTTTAAGACAAACAAATGGCCAGGCTATCCTAGGGTCCCAACGATCAATTGGTTTCTCATAAAAAACACAATATACCCATTAGTATCATAGCAAAGAAGGACGAAATCCCAATTTGGTTCTTTCATCCTCGCTTTAAGACCAGATTGGTTGCAATACAATGGATTGGGCATATCCCTTGTGGATTGTTGGAACCAGAGTGGATCACAGCTACCATACTTAATTTGTCTTTGGATGTCCATTCAGATAGAGTTGGAGTTTATATGGTTGAAGAACCAATGGTAGTAGCAGTTGAATAACCGCCAGCATAGGCAGAGGCAGTTTAAGCAGCACCATTAGCAGTTCAAGTCCCGACAGTTGACCTTGTTTACTGGGTGGAAGTAGCAACACTACCTTTCCATTGCAGATTCCATTCCAATCCCTCACGTTCGAGTGCCAGGAGGAGCTCCATATCAATATGAATTATTGAGAAGCTCAGAATTAGATTGCGTAGGGCGTCAGCTTGACAAAGTTCATTAAAGGAAGACAAAGACAAAGCATCAGAGAGGCCTAGAGGGAAGGACTTACTTTTATACCTACTCGGCCTTCTAGCCCCTCTGGTTGGTGATCGACCTAGCTTTGTTGCCTGCCTCCTTAACTCTTCTTCAATGAGTGGGTAAGTCAGGTTGGATAGTTCAGTCAGTCAGTTTGTAATAGCTCAGTGGGTGTGGGAAGCTCTCGGTCATGGGTCCCATTAGTCTAGTAAGAGGGCGATTAGGAAGGCGAGAGGGGATGTCCTGAATATCATATAATTATAGAAGACAAAGGTTGGAAAGTGTTGCGTAAGCGTGATGAGCAACAAACTTTTTATAAATTTATTTTCCACCTATTTCTACCTAAAGAGAGGCCCCTTTGTATCATGATATATCCTTGTTGTAATTTATAAATTACCTATGTAAATTTCTCAGATCATATTTTCTGATATTTTCCATAATGACAAGAGAGAGCAATAATTTAAGAATCAAGCTTATTGGTATTGTTATTTGATTTATACAAATTTTTCTTACATTAAATTTTCAGACTTTCAACCATTTTCAATCTTTCAAACTTTCACGACATGGACTAAGTTGCCCTGCAACACTTGTTATTCTAACAAAGAGTTATGTCTTAGTTGGATTATTTATGTTACTCATTTCTTTACATAAGGACTAAAACTTTCAATTTCAATTTTATATTGATTTATGTACACTTTAATAATATAATTTGTATTATTATTCTAACAAAGTATTATGTCAATTGGATTTAGTTTGTGTGGTTGTGGGATGGAGCATTATCCTCCCTACCTATGTTCTATTTCCATTAATGATATGTTGAGTTGATTATGAGTAAATTGTTGAAACGATTTCAAGCCTTGTTGTTGATATGACATTGTCCAATGAAGAATCTAGGGTTTACCCTGGGTACTATCCTCGAAATGAGAGGAAGTACCTGAGGGTTTTCCCCGAAAATTGTTACCTAGAAAAAAATGTTGTTTGGATTCTATATTCTATATATTATTTATAAATACCAATGTGTTGTCCCACAATTAAATCACTTAAATCATTGTAAACATGTGAACTAACATATATTCATCTTCATTCTAGATTTTGTATTACTCGTTATCTTAGATTTTATATTACTCATTTCCTAGTTATTATTTAAAAGCTCGGGTTAACCTATCTTGGTAGATGGTAATTCCCAAGTTATTATTCAAAGCTTGAGTTAGCCCATCAAAGTAGTGGTATGGTTGAGAGGCAATACAATTTGAAATCGATTATGTTCCTTAGTGCCATTATGACTTTACTAAGTAATTTCCAACATTCACCCATATTCGTGGTGTTGATATTTCCACTGCAAACCATCAATAATTTAGCCAATGAGAGCCTCAGAGTACACAATGAGTATTCCTCCACAATGACTTTGATAGTGTTTCACCCCTAACATCTATGATCCTTGTGTATATGTTTCTTTCCTTGGGTTTTTGCCATAATGACACTATAAGGCCCAATATCATAGCCTATGTCTTTGTTTTCAGCTCCAAGCAATGTAGTTATATTGTATTTTATAGTTTTTTTTAAGGTGGCAAAACCTATTGTAATTCACTTGTCAACCAATAGTGAGAAAACTCACCATTGATTGCTAACATGAATGTAGATTAACTCATCACTATTATTCAATGAAAACCATGTCACTTGAAATGACTCATTAATGATTAATCAGGAGACAAACTTTCATTCTTATCAAATGCCTTTTAATCTTAAAACATTAAGCTATTTCCTTAAATCCATTAATATTATATTTTATAATTATATTATATTATTAAGTTGCCATCATTATTTAGATATATTTTTCAAATATAAAACATTTACTTTTTATTTACTGAAAAAAATTAGTTCAATAAAACAATAATTTTTTTCAAAAACTTTAAAATATAATCTCATATCGTGTCTCTTGATGTAAATAAAAACAAAAGTATCGTGTCTGAAAAGTATCGTGAGATTATCATTATCATTTTTTAAAAGTTGAAACCCCTGAAATTATATTTTAATATAACATATAGCCCGCCGTAACAGACTATTATGTTAAAAACTGAGATTTAATTACCTTACTTTAAAAATATAATTACCTTACCTTAATTTAATTACGTTGAACATCGAGTTAAATACATTGAACATCGAATAGTGTGTGGTGATCGCGTGGCCTAATGGATAAGGCGCTCGCCTCCGGAGCGGGAGATTGTGGGTTCGAGTCCCACCGTGATCGAAATCTTGGAATTTACAGCTGTGTTTCTCTCTGTATTTAATAAGAAGTTAAAGGGTTAATTATTCCAAAGAACTTTTGGATTTGCGTTTTTAAATTAATAAGAATATTTGGATTCGCATTTTTAAATTAATAAGAATATTTGGATTTGCATTTTTTTTCAAATTTTGAATTAATTTGACTAAAAATTTATAAGAATAATTGGGTTTGTATTAAATTTCATTAAAAATTTATAAGAATGATTTTTTTAAATTAATAAGAATATTTGGATTTGCTTTTTTTTTTTATATTTTTGAATGATTTGATTAAAAATTTATAAGAATAATTGTGTTTATATTAAATTTCATTAAAAATTTATAAGAATTTTTATAAGAATGATTGGAAATGAATTTGCATATTTTTTTCAATTATTTTTGTTTAAAATTTTAAAGAAATTATTAAAATTCCTATCAATTGTTAAGTCATTCCACTAATATGATACTAATGAACCATTTTATTATGATTTGTTTCTTCCTATTCATCACAATGTTTAAGCTTGTAACATTAGAGAGGGTAATATGAATAATTAAGAAATAAATTTAATCATATACTTTTAGCTTAAAGTGGTTGATCTTTCCTTACATTAATTATTTATTATTTATGTTATCTATTCCCTTCTATAATAATTAGAAAGAGTAATATGAATAATTAAGAAATAAATTTAATCATATACTCAAAGTGGTGGTTGGTCTTTCCTTATATTAATTATTAATTAGTTATGTTATCTATTTCTTTCCTTCTATAATAATTGAAACTTCTAATTATGTTACCTATTTCCTTAGATAATAAATGAAACTTCCACTTTTATATTGAAGTACATTCATTCTTGGTAGAACATTATATCATTCAAATTTCATGTTCTATTTATTATGTATAAATTACAATATGTTATTCCTTGTTATATCTATTATGGTTGGAATGGGTGATGGAGGAGGGATTAGAGTTTGAGTTATGGACTATTCACATGACACTTTCTTAGAGGGCCATATCTTTGTTACTTACCCAAATGTTGTTTTCTTAGTAAAAAAGTTGGCATCTTCACTACATGGTGGTACATGGTGGTTTTGGGGTCATTTTGTATCGACATAATTTTTTTTTAAATTATAGGTGTTGTGCAAATTTTGCTAGATTGTTAGTCTTTTAGGTATGGGAGGATGCTTTACATGTCGTGGGTTAGGTGGATGACTGTATCTCAGGTAGTGGCAATGCTTTTGCACTAGAGGTTGGACATAATACTCTTCAAGTGGGTGTAGACCCTGGTCATCCCCTCGAACTTTCACATCCAGGGTTTGGTGTTAGCCTTCCAAATGTTTCTTCCATTGCTAAGGAGTCGAGTCTAGACTTGTAGGCAACCTAGGAGATTGTGTTGGTGGGTGGAGCAAGGTTCTTTGGTGGTAACCTTGATATTCACCTCTTGTGGGGCCACAAGGTCGCTTTGGAGAAAGGGGAAAGAGCAAGGAAACAAAGGAAAGTGTTGAAGTGTAGAGATGGTGAAGCTACATTGGTTGTAGGGGACAACTTGAAGGTTGATCAAATCCTCCAAAGCATTGGTAAAATTCTAATAGGTAAATTTCAAAGTAGAAGGGTGTCGATGGAAACTTTGAACACTTGGATTCAAAGTCAGTGAACTCC
Source organism: Picea engelmannii (assembly GCA_009831015.1). NCBI lineage: Eukaryota > Viridiplantae > Streptophyta > Pinopsida > Pinales > Pinaceae > Picea > Picea engelmannii. Next base: position 313,644 of record ML791392.1, read on the forward strand.
TATTCTAGGTTATGGGTCATCTTTTCATATACTTACTTATGGTTGGTTAGAATTTATTTTTTGCTCGAATGAGGATTCCCTGGAAATTATAAGGGGTAATTGGTTTGAAGGAACTTCTTACATGTCACTAAAGCCATGCCATCCTCTTTTTGACCCAAGGGTGGAAGTTTCATCCAAGACACCCATTTGAGTTAAGTTTCAAGGTCTTCCACTTGAACTATGGAATGACTCCATTCTCATGGTTATTGGTAATATACTTGGCAGAGTTGTGTTGGTAGATGACACATATAAATCTAATATATATTGCTTTGTTGCACATATCCAAATAGAAATAGATGTGAGCAAGAGGGTTATTTGAGTCAATTGATGTGGTGGTGAGGGAAATTGATTATTCCCAATCTTTGGATCATGTAAATGTTCCTTTCTAGTGTTGACGTTGTCACACTTATTCCCACATCGCCAAGGACTGCGAGATACCTTTTGTTAAGAAAAATTGAAGAAAAACGTAATATATTTTTATCACAAAATTGGATCATGTCAATGGTAAGGACACTTAGGGAGAGGAGGTGGTCGAGTTGGGATCTAAAAAGGAGGATGAGGGTGAGAGCCTTACACTACATGAAGAGAAAATGGTGGTTTCAAAGAAAAATGTAGGTGTTGAAGTGGTTGTAGTCTAAGATAGGGTTCCTCTTCATAACAGTTTGAGCTTACCAGAGACTATTTGGGGAGAAGTTGTCAAAGGTTCCAAGGATCATGGTTGTCCTAATACTACATTGGAAAAGCTCAAAGGCTACTTGAATGCACTTGGATAAATTGGTGAATCCATGTGTGGTAAGTCCTTCTCTCACACCCCTTTGAGTCCTCCTTTATCCTATCCCCTCAACTAGAATACTAAATAGGTATCTCATGTTGTAATTAAAATTGGGAATAAAAGGGAACAAAGTAGAAATGCTCAGTCTAAAAACAATTTGATAAAAAAAATATATTATATTTTTGAAGAGGACGGAGGGATTGTGTCACTGTCATGTGTTGTATTCTTTGTAGGTTCCCATAGAAAAGGTGGTATGAGGGATGTATGAGGGCATGGGGGTCCAACACCCTCGAAAAGAAATTTGTTGAGTTTGATTTGTTCTTCTTCGACCAATGGTTTTTTGGCTCATTGTAAATTAATTATGGTTAAGGAATTAGAGTTGTAATCTAATCTGAGTTAACATATTAGAGTTTTGGATGTTTCATAATGCCTTATATTTTATTGTGAATGACACAGTTAATATAAGGAGAAATAGACAGGTATGGCTCTCGAGTTGGTTGGTTTTCCTAGTTAAGGGTTTCTAGAGTAAATCTTTGTGTACAATGTATGTGTGCCATTGTTATTCTTAAGTTTTTAGATTATGTTAGTATTGTCATTCTACAAGTTTATCAAACTCTTTAATGAGGACAAATAGTGTTTATGGGAGAAGATTTTTTCTCTACATTGTCCTCATGAAGGTAAGCTAATTTTGGTTGGCGATTTAAACTTCCCATTAAATAGAAGGAAGGTTTGGGGTTCTTTTGCAAGGGTTGATAGACTTGTTGAATTTTTTTAATTTCAAATTAAAGATGTTGGTTTAACAGATATTGAACCTATCAGTTCGGGTCCCACATAGAGGAATAATAAGGCAAGAGTCGAGGGGACTTCAAAAAGATTAGACATGTTTTTGGTTTCAGATACAACTTTACATGGAGTGGATATATATAGGTCTTGGATTAATTCTACCAAGTGCTCTGATAATAATCCTATCAAATTATAATTAGACTTCAGTAATCCTAAACCAAGGACCCCATTCAAATTTAATCCTCATTGTCTTGATGAAGATGATTTTAAAACTTTGGTAAAGAAAAAATGGAGACATTATGATCATAATCTAGATTCTTCTACTTATGAACAATTTGTAGCCTCTTTAAAGGAAGTTAAGGAAAGAGTTGCAGTTTAGCCTAGAGATAGATTTACAAATGGAGATAGACTTCTATAGGAGGTGGAAAAGGATACGAAGGGGATGTTTTCATGCAATGTGAGAGGTATATTCAATGAAGAGAAGGTGTTGGAACTAAATATTTTAGAATTAAGGAAGGTAAAACTATTAAGGGACATGGAAATGGATTAGAGGATGAAAAGTGGGGTCACCTAGTTGGAATTAGGTGATAAAAAGACAAAAGATTTCCATAAATTTTCTAATCACATGAAGAGTATAAACACTATATGGGAGATGCAAAATGAGGGTGGTTTAGAGACTTGAAGTTTTAGAATTGACGGTGAGACATTTTGAGAGGATTTACCAAAACCTTGAAAGAGAAAAAAATTATAGAGATTGTCAAGATGATGAAGACAACCAAAGGGTGTTTGAAGTGGTTGTCATATCATCATTTCATAAAGATAAAATCCTTTATGGGTGGATTGTGGAGTTTTATTGGAATTTTTTGAGTTGTTAGGAGAACTTCTTAGAGTGGTAGAAGAGGTACGAACTTCAAGCAAAGTCCCAAGTAACTTTAATGCAACCTTCATAGCTCTTATTATTGATTGTACATAGTTTTATAATGGTTTTAAACCTATTGTATTATGCAATTGTGTTTATAAGATTTTATTTCAAAAGAGCTTTCCGTTAAACTAAAGAAGCTATTAGTTGGCTTCATTTCTCTTGAACAATTTCTTTTTTTATATGGTTGTCAAATCCATGAAGCTATAGGTATAGCTCAAGAAGGGTTCCATACTATTAAAACCAAACATGTTCCTACCATGGTGATTAAACTAGATCTATCAAATGCCTATGATAGGGTTTGTTGGTTGTACTTGAGGTTTTTTTATATGGTTGTCAAATCCATGAAGCTATAGGTATAGCTCAAGAAGGGTTCCATACTATTAAAACCAAACATGTTCCTACCATGGTGATTAAACTAGATCTATCAAATGCCTATGATAGGGTTTGTTGGTTGTACTTGAGGTTATTGATGATTCACATTGGTTTTGCCTTATCTATTGTTAACAAGATTATGGGGTGTGTGAATTCTACTCCTTATGTTGTACTCGTAAATGACTCAACCTTTAGATTTTTTTATCCCTCTTGTGGATTAAGACGAGGATGCCCCTTGTCTCCTTATTTATTCATGTTAGTAGCTAAGGGTTTGAGTAGGTCGATTACATAGGATAAATGATAGAAATATATTCAGGGGATCAAGATCGGGGGCAATGAATCACTCACTCACTTATTATTTGTGGATGTTTTCCTTTTATTGTACTTTAGCTCAGAGGAAGAGGGTAGACACTTCAAATATACTTTATAACTATATAATACATTCATGGGAGTTAACATTCATAAGCCAACTTTATTTTTTAATGATATTGAAGAGGGGATGGTGCAAACTGTTGGCGTCGGAAGTCACTCCTGGATTGCTAACAGGAGCAAAGCCCGACGCCCATCAGTTTTATGTCACGGTTGTTCATAGATGGGTGATCGAATGGTAGGAAACTCAAAACAATAGCGTTCCAACTCTGAAACTAGGCCAGGTATGCATGAGCAAGTGAGGTCTTGCGTAAACTTCAGACAGTGAGTTGTAGTAAAGGGTGAACAGGCGGAAGACTTGTACAAGAGAAAAGCGGAGGTCTGTTATAAAAAACATGTTTCTAACAGACTGAGGAAGAAGACGTCCAAATGCGATATCATCTTACATTCAAACGCAAAGCCATAGAATGCAACAATGCAACAATAAATCTTTTATCATAACATAACCGCAATAACTCGCGCGACTCAGTCAATCACGAACTCTCTTAGCATGAGACGAAAATTAGATGGAGTAAGAAGAATTGTYTGTCATAAAACAAGAAATCTCATATACAGATGCATAAGTTGAAAGCTAGAATAGTTGTTAAAACATTACAGTAGGGAGCTCTGCTCAACCATCGATGCTTACAAAAATGGCGAAAACGCCTACATATACTCAAAACAAAACACAACAGCGAAAACAAGATACTGCATTAATAACATTGTGTCTGCATGTCTTCTGACAGTCTGCGCATGCAAACTGGACGATCGTGCGCCTATGACAGACGCCATCTTAACTGTGCGTGGCTCCAGCAAGGGGAGTAGCTGAGCCATTAAGTGTCGAGCTAGCGTGTTCAGACTTCCTTCGGATAGTCGAGGACTCGGGCATGGCTTCTCTGGAAAAATGGGCACACAGGACCCCCTTGAGTATACCGCTTGCCATACCTTCCATACCTTGCAATTAATGATTGAGGCGAGGCCTCAACCACCCTCTCTTTTCTGCATTCATTCCTGGCAGCTACCAAGAAATAAATCATGTCGAATCGGCGCCCGAAGAATGTAGTGCTTCCTCCCTTTGAATCTGAATTCGACGCCTTTGTCTTCCCAGTACAGCCCCTTCTACTCCCCAGGGTGACCACGGGCTGTGACCCTACGCCTATCTACCAGAGTGTTGTCAGTGTTTTGGGGTTCGCAGATGAGAAAGGAACAAGATCTTTCTCTTTCAAAGTCACGATGGGCGTAACGGCCGCCACATGTCCCTCCAAAAAGAATGGCTGAAATGGCTTTTCGGCGCTTTGGGACCCGAGTGGCCAAATGTCAAACACAAGCGCCCCTCCTCCAGGCCTGTTCTCTTATGACCAGGCGCCAGAACCATGGGCCCAGTCCTAAGCGCTATCGGGAATTCAGTTTTCTGGGTTTCACAATGCATGAAACGAGGGGTGCCTACTCCTCGAAACCCCGATATGCGATATGCCGACAGGCTTGACACCTGTCCCAATGAGATCGGACAGTCCACATTCGTTTTGGCCCATGGCGCTTCTCGCTGCTAAACCTTGGGAAACTGGTTAGCCCCGAAATCCTAATGGCCATCGATCCGCTTCTATGGATGGATCTCGGTTGCCGATGGCAAAACTTCGCCCGCTCGCTTGACTTGCTGCTACAAAATGGGATTCTCTCGTGCTATGCTCAGGTGCTTCCCGTGCAAACTGCAGACCTGGGTACACCTAATCCCGAGACAAGAAATATCGCTAACATTAGGCTCCATGGGGGATAGATTCGTCCCTGTGGTGCTCTAAGAACTCACCCGCAGCTTCAGTGCCTTGCTGTTGGGCTATGGAGTCATGCTCAAAACATCCCGCTGCTGAAAAATATATGTCGAAAAGTAAAAGCAACAAAACAAAGATACATGCTCAAAGAGCTTATTTATATACAATCCTAAACTAATGAAACACTTTACATGGTCTAGGTGAAAGAAAACTTCCACCATAGCCATTCAAGCATCTTCCTGGATAGAAGCTCCTTCCTTTTGTCGATGATCACCAGCAGATGGTGTAATCGTGACAGCGGAAAGGTTACACTCTTCAACTCCTTCGTACAGGCTAGAGTTGAGATGAAATAGGGCGGCTCCAAATCATAAGGGAAATGCCAATCCATGTATTCGCTGACAGGGTCATCAAATGAGTGGCCAATTCCAGGAAATTGGCGACAAACAACCTCTTCTTCTACACAGTTGTTCACCTACGGTCGAATATCTCTAATAAGCACAAGCGGGTGAATAACTGAAATGGGCTCGCTGATCTCAGGTGGTGGCTTCTCACTAACTGGCTCTAAACAAAGAGCAGACTGCCCCTCTGGTTCTTTTTCCTCTTCTTGTTGACTCTCCTCCAGGTCTGATTCATATTCATCATAAATAGGGACCATGGGGTGATTCTGCTTGCCGACTAGCTCTTCAGTATGTTTATAGTGATCGAATGTAGGATAAGCGTGCTGCTCATCATCACTATAATATTCATCAAAAGGGGGCTGACCCTTATCTCTATGATCCTCCTCCAGAATGGTGATCCCGTAAAAAATGTCTGTTTCAAGGACAGTGGGACCCGTTGCTTCTGGTTGCTCATACATAATCTTCTTCTCTTTAATCTCAGGTAAAAATATATTATGAGAAACTCCCTGGAGAAAAAGAGAGGGAACCTCTTCCACAATAATGTCTTCTTTACAAACGGGAAGGTCTCCGTCCTCAGAAACAGGGTTGCTAGGAATATCTGCTTCAACCCGACATTTAGGTGAGCCATCTACCATGGACCACAACTGCTCTACCAAATCATAATCTCCATAAGAGGCGTGTTGATCTTTATGAACATCTAAAAGAACAGACACATCTGATATGATGTCACATGCTTCCATCCTCAAGCTAACACCACTCATATCATTCAACACCTCAATTTTTTCACAGCAGATGCTTTCCTCCACAGTAAGGGCTTCATCATGGACATGGTCTTCAGGGCCAACAGAGGCTTCATGAAGCGAAGAAAACTCTTCACAACCGTTTTCAAAAAAGCGAAAAACTAGATAACAGTCTTTACAAAATGAATTGAAAGTTGTATGAAAACCTGCTAAAGAGCGGATGCTTGCGGCGGGAAGAGACCGACACCATTCAAGAGAAGATCCCTTCAATGAATACCTGAAGAGCTTAATCCGGACATCCTCATGCGTGATATTGTGTCGATGGATAGCCTCATGGAAGTCCAGTAAATGCTCAGTTGGTTCTTCCCAATCTGATGCATGAAATTCCGAGAGGAAATCTTCCCATTGGTCTCTATCAGGAAGTGCATTAGGAAAGCCAACTATCTGAGAAAAGTCATAGAAAGCAAACCTTTGAGCCAGAATTTTCTCCATATCGAACCAGTGGAGTCGCCAATCGATCCTTGAATCATGGAGTCGCCAGGTGAAAGATGCGCAGCTTCAAGTGTGTCTGGTCCTTGTTCACCATCAAATGCCAGATATTAACGTGTCGTTACCCCAGGAAGCTCCTCAGGCTGAGAAAGTAGCCACTGAAACCTTCTCGAGAAAGCTCCTTAGGGTCAACTTTCAGGTGTGCTAACAGTAGTCACAGCTGAAACAATGATGTGGAGACAATGGAATCGCCACAGTGGAGTCGCTAGGTGCACAATAGCAATCTTTAAGGGCTCTGATGTCTGATGCACCTTCAGAATCAGAGGCTCAATGTCGTTCTGCCTAGGGAAAATCTTCAACTTCATCCCCGGTAATGGCGCCAGAAATGTTGGCGTCGGAAGTCACTCCTGGATTGCTAACAGGAGCAGACCCTGACGCCCATCTGTTTTATGTCACGGTTGTTCATAGATGGGTGATCGAATGGCAGGAAACTCAAAACAATAGCGTTCCAACTCTGAAACTAGGCCAGGTATGCATGAGCAAGTGAGGTCTTGCATAAACTTCAGACAGTGAGCTGTAGTAAAGGGTGAATAGGCGGAAGACTTGTACAAGAGAAAAGTGGAGGTCTGTTATAAACAACAGGTTTCTAACAGACTGAGGAAGAAGACGTCCAAATGCGATATCATCTTACATTCAAACGCAAAGCCAGAGAATGCAACAATGCAACAATAAATCTTTTATCATAACATAACTGCAATAACTCGCGCGACTCAGTCAATCACGAACTCTCTTAGCATGAGACGAAAATTAGATGGAGTAAGAAGAACTGTCTGTCATAAAACAAGAAATCTCATATACAGATGCATAAGTTGAAATCTAGAATAGTTGTTAAAACATTACAGTAGGGAGCTCTACTCAACCATCGATGCTTACAAAAATGGCGAAAACGCCTACATATACTCAAAACAAAACATAGTAGCGAAAACGAGATACTGCATTAATAACATAGCGTCTACATGTCTTCTGACAGTCTGTGCATGCAGACTAGATGATCGTGCGCCTATGACATACATCATCTTAACTGCACGTGGCTCCAACAAGGGGAGTAGTTGATCCATTCAGTGCCGAGCTAGCGTGTTCAGACTTCCTTCGGCTAGTCGAGGACTCGGGCATGGCTTCTTTGGAAAAATGGGCACACAGGACCCCCTTGAGTATACCGCTTGCCAGACCTTCCATACCTTGCAATTAATGATTGAGGCAAGGCCTCAACCACCCTCTCTTTTCTGCATTCATTCCTGACAGCTACCAAGAAATAAATCACGTCGAATCGGCGCCCGAAGAATGTAGTGCTTCCTCCCTTTGAATCTGAATTCGGCGCCTTTGGCTTCCCAGTATAGCCCCTTCTACTCCCCAGGGTGACCATGGGCTGTGACCTTATGCCTATCTACCAGAGTGCTGTCGGTGTTTTGGGGTTCGCAGATGAGAAAGGAACAAGATCTTTCTCTTTCAAAGTTGCAATGGGCGTAACGGTCGCCACGCGTCCCTCCAGAAAGAATGGCTGAAATGGATTTTCGGCGCTTTGGGACCCGAGTGGCCAAATGTCAAACACAAGCGCCCCTCCTCCAGGCCTGTTCTCTTATGACTAGGCGCCAGAACCATGGGCCCAGTCCTGAGCGCTATCGGGAATTCGGGGTTCGGGGTTTCACAATGCCTGAAACGAGGGGTGCCTACTCCTTGAAACCCCAATATGTGATATGTCGACAGGCTTGACACCTGTCCCAATGAGATCGGACGGTCCAGATTCGTTTCGGCCCATGGCGCTTCCTGCTGCTAAACCTCGAGCAACTGGTTAGCCCCGAAATCCTGATGGCTATCGATCCGCTTCTATGGATGGATCTCGGCCGCCAATGGCAAAACTTCGCCCGCTCGCTTGACTTGCTACTACAAAATAGGATTCTCTCGTGCTATGATTAGGTGCTTCCCATGCAAACTGCAGACTTGGGTACGCCTAATCCCGAGACAAGAAATATCGCTAACACAAACTATGAAAGGCTTGTTTCCTTATCCACTCATTGAATTTCAAGAAAAGGTAAAACATTCAAGGTTCACCCTCAAACCTAATGGATATGGAAAAAAGTATAGGACATGGTTACTACTAAACTTGAGAAGAGAATATCCTTCCAGTGTAATAGGTGAATATCAAGAGGTGGTAGATTAGTTTTAATAAAAACAATCTTGGAGGATATTCTAATGTACCGACACTCAATGACACATATTCCTAAGGGCATTTTGGAGAAATAAAAAAGACTTGTTTCAATTATATTTGGAGGGGGAACAATGACAAACTAGGCACACGTCTTACCAAATGGAAATTTGTATCTAGGCCTAAGGATGTGGAGGTTGGGGCTTGAATAATATTCATGCATTTGGAATCTCCTTAGCAACAAAAACTCTTTAGAACATAATGACTAAAGAAAGTCTTTGGAAGAGGATCAATATCCAAAAATATACAACCCCAAAGACTCTTTTAGATTGGATCCAAAGGAATATGACGAACATTCATAATGTTTCAAATCAATGGAAGGGTTTAACCTTGGATTTTCTTATAATTGGTTCTTACATGGCGTGGAAGGTTGGCAATGGTTCACAGTTAAGGGTGGGAGTTGATGCAATCATGGGGTGTGGTAATGGTATATTCCTTCCAACTAAGTTGATTCACTATTTACAAGAGATTGGTAAGTGTACTTTGAATTTGTTAGGGAATCCCAACACAAATACCCTTTGGCACTAGGGGTGGATAATTGCACATGATCTTGGGTTGGTAGAGGATTTAATACATCATTGGGAAACTTTTCACTTTGAATTGATCAGAGCCCATATTAGGCTCACTGATGAACTAGATGAGTTGATTTGGGATAAAAACAAGGTTGGTAGTTTTGCACAACATAATTGGGCTATTGTGCTTTATAGCGAATAAACAACCAAGAGGTCAAGTGGTGGTGGTCCAAAATTTGGAAGAATAAAGCTCCCTTAAAGTCAAAATTATTAATGTGATTAACATTAAACAACATGCTACTCATGGGAAATGATGTAGAGGAGGAATTAGGCGGGGCTTAGGATATATATTTACTTTGTAGAAAGGTAGTTGAAACAACTATACAACTCTTTTTAGAATGCCCATATGCACAACGAACTTGGAGGGATATGGAGTAATGGCCAAGAATAAAAAAATCTAAAAAATGACTTAGGGATAGAGGATTGTTTGAAGATTTAGTATGACAAAGGTTGAGTTGAAAAGATTTAGGGCTATAGCCTTTCTAGTCGTTTGGGGCATCTAGATTGCAAGAAATGTCGTTGTTTTTTTAGGACATATCATTTCTCACTTTCCAAATTAATGCATAGGTATGTGCCATATTTCAACAGTGTAAGTTTGAGGGTATTTTGATGGAACTTGCCAGGGTTCAGATTCTATATGTAGCCTTGGAGGTGTTCATTATTTCTCAGACTCTCATCATTATCTGTTGAAAGCTAATCTAGGTAGGGGTACTTCTAACTTCAAAGAATTTAGAGATTTCAAATATTTTTTGAAGATATGCTTGGATAAAGGACATGTACACCTCCAGGTCTTTAGAGATTAATTGTCGATAATCACTTAGATGAACACTCAACTCTAGATTCAAAACAATACTTCACTTCCACTAGCTAAGCAATTAAATGAGATTTCTAATCATTTTCATTTAATATCTTATTATCATGTTTACAAATAAGTATACCTCTGTAGACTTTACCAGAGTGGAGGGGGTCCCTTTCCACAAATAAGGGGGTCTCGTACACCAATTTGGGGGTCATGACCTTAAAAATAGATTATTATTATTATAAGTATCGGAAAAATTTAATGTTTGTTTAAAAGTATGAGAACAAACTCATGTACATAAAGAAGAATGATAACAAACTCATTATGAGGTGAATACTTCTGAACTATACATATTAAGCATTAAACTTATATCACTCCAAATTTATTCAATATATAACATGTTCAAATCCATAGGGGGTAGGGTGTGTATACCTCCATAGCTTTTAGCATTCAAATCACTCCACGAAAGGGATCCCTTGTCCCACAAACAAGAAAGTCTCATACACCAATTTAATATTTAGCTTGAAGGTAACCTTAAAAATAGATTATTATTATTTATTATTATAAAAAAAAAAATTGCGCAATCAACTCAATCCATTTATATATTCATTAGATTTTAATCTATTTAACCATTTGTATAATCATTAGATTTTAATCTATTTAACGATGAATGTCAATAAAATTTACATGCACCAAATTCAATAAATTAATTGTTAATCAATTAACAAAGGGTGCAAATCCATTTTTAAAAAATGTTTAACTACTTCGTAAATAAAAATAAAAATCTTTAACTACTTTACAAATAAAAATTTATGAAAAAGGAGTAAATCCCGTTTCTGGAAAATGTTTAATTAATCCGCAAACAAAAATACAAATATTTAAATACTTCACAGATAAAGATAAAGGGCACTTAAATAAAGAAACTTTCATATAAGAAAATTGAATAATTTTTATTAAAATTCTATAAATAGAAGTAAAATTATTAAAGAATCCTTCCCGCGTTTTCTTCCATTCTAGGGTATAAAAAGCATTTATTTAAACAATTTATATAAATGAACAAAAAGCCTCCGTTCTACCATGGCTAAGTTTGCTAGAGAAGCCTCATATTTTTTCCATATATCAAGAATTAAATTTCTAAAGTCTTTATGATTTAACTATGAATGATTAGATTTAAAAGGAGTTAAAGGCTTATAATCCTTCTTTATTTAAAATAGAAATGGAAGATGATTAGAAGATCCTCCATGCTCTACCCAAGATTTAAACTTGACATCATCATCCATAATCTGTTTAGTCACCAAGAAACTTATTCAACCTTTTTGAGATCCTAACTCTACCTCTTTTAGAATTAGAATTTCTCCAAGTGGGACCAACCTATAGAGGTTCACCATCTACCAATCTGAATTCCTCAAAAAAATGTGAGAAATAGTCAGCCAGAGCGCTAGGCCTAGCTACCTCGCCCCAAATAGGAACTTGCAGTTGTGCCCTTTTGAGGAATCAAATTCTCAATAACTAGCACTTTACATAGATTTGTCTCCTTCAACCTCCACTACACGCTCTTTTCTAGTATCCACCAACAATGACTTTAAAAGCTTCTTAACCCTGATTTTATTCTTAAATTGTGAGTTGTTCTTAGGCGAGTTGCACTCCCTGTAAATATGTCCTATTTCATGACAGGTTGAGCACCATAAGGGAAATCTCCAATAATCTAACTTTTGCTCAAAAGACCATTCCCTGCATTCAATTTCTAATTATGTTGGGATCCCTTGTCTGGTGTCAGGTTCTGCTAAAATCGTAGTCATCCTTTTATCTACATTGCACCATTAATCCTCCTCCAATGCGATGAATCTACCAATTGAATTTCCAACAGAGATCAAAATCTCACCAATCCAACACTCTAGAGGTAAGTTAGGAAATAAGACCTACATTTGTTGAAATGTACTTCGGTTCCCTACGAGGATCGAATGCTTAAGCACTAATATTGAAGGGCTCCACATCCAATCTTGTCTGAGAATAACCTTTGCATCTCAGTTCACTTCTAAGTTCGAAACATAAACAACCTCTAGCTAGCAACTGGAGTCAAGAAATATAGCCCAAGACCTTGCCCCATCTACTTTCCATCCATGACTTTAGAGCTCCCCCCTTCACCATTTTCCCCATACAATAACCTACAGGAGCCAACTTTGTCAATCCCTCAACCTTTTCCAGGTCAATATGTCGACCAACCACCATCTTCACCTTCTTTGTTTTAACCCTAATACAATGCTTCTTAATAGAAGTATCTCCATCCTAGACATACAATGGATCACCCTATGAAGAAGGAGGATCCCCTCCCTTCAGAACTTGAGAGGTTGAAGACTTGGTGACATGAGGACTCCCTATCTCCACTACCTCCCTTTGGATTGGCACCTCCATTCTTTCCAACTTGGAAAAAGGTGCCTATTGGGATCTAATGTTAGCCTCTAGAACATTCTTTCCAAGATAACACCCTACCTCCACCTTGTAGGCTCCATTAGGAAAATGGGATCTAGAATCTAAAAATTCCAAAGTCCTCCTGACACCCTCATTGATGGCTAGCATGTTGTTCGATACCTCCAGTAGTTCCTCACGTGTTCTGATATTGATACTTAGGGACTTAGAAGACCCACCTCTTTAAAATCCACTTTCTCCATATTCAGGTCCATGACCTTGCTTGCATGGAGAGTAAAAGGGGACCCCAAACCTTAAACAAAACCTTCACCAAAACAAGCCTATGGAAACCCTGGTAAATTTGCTATGAAAAAGGAGGAAAGGAACTTATCACCAGAGGGATAAGAGATTTTAAAGTTGTAGAAAGTAATTTAAGATGTAAACCATAATGCATATATTAATGTTGATTGTCACACTTATTATTTAATGTTTATTATCTTTCTCACACATCCCCATACAACATGTCTCATAAAAGAGGAGGGGAAGACCAAACAAACACACATGTTCATGTCATAACCAATTAACCATTATGTTAGTTAAAGGGGCACAAACTTTATGGACACGCCAATTGGCATGTTATGTTGGGACTTATAAGGTCCCATGGACCAATGTTCACATGAGATACCTAAAAAAAAACTCACACAAAAGAAAAACCTCCACTTCAAAATGCAACAAATGTGAGATACCAAAAAAAACTTACACTAAAGCTTTGAAAGATCTCTACTTCAAAATGCAAATGTTTTAACATAGATGTTTTTTTTTATTTCTAGACTCATATATTAATTCTAAAAACCTTTGAAATTTCTTACATATGTTTCGCTCATTAATTGACTAATTCACTTTATAGATGTTTATTGAATGTTATTAATATAGAGAATGAGACACTTCATTGGGTGGTCTAATATGTATATATGTTACATATATGTCACTCCCTAATGTAGGGGCAATTACACAAACATCACCCTCACCTAAAACACATGCATAACTCAAACCAAAAGCTCAAACAAACTCATGCATGCACACACAAACGAAATATGACACAACATGTTTTCTTTTTTTTTTGTTATTAATATTCTAGAAACAAAATTTATAGTGCATACAACCTCCACGGGATCTTGTTGCTACAACAATTAAACAAAAACAACTACAATTAAACAACAAGGCCAATCCCTTTCTCATAGGTTACCCATCAATCTAAGTCTTAGTTGGGCTTACATTCATTGTGCAAAATCGTTGTCATTGGCACCTTTTAAAGTCGAGAACTATGGGTTACCTAGTTTTTTTCATTTTCTCCACAATTCTAACCATTGAGTTCAAGATGGATTTGCATTCTTCCTCTCTATGTTCTCTTTTATTCTCTTCATATGCATTCATTCTTCTTCTCTAGTGGAACAACCTCATAATGTTCTACACAAAGTTATCCCCTATGGTAGTTCTACCCAACAAACAATATTGGAACCATCTCCTCCTTCTTATTCTCTACTCTTCTCCTTCCTATGCGAGCAATGTAACACACCCAACCCCTAAATACCCTTTCTAGGGATGGGACATCAATTTTTTCACGTTTCCTTCGTTCTTTTTCGATCCCTTACTTAGCAAAACCTTCTTATTCTGCTTCCCCGAGGTTTACATCTCCCATTACGCACTTAAGCAAGCTAGCAGGGTCCTCCTCGTAAACTCGAGATGAAACCTGAGAGCTAAGAGTCTGCTTAGCAAAGGTTTCATCGCTTCGAGAGTTCCAATGGTGTTGTTGAATTTCTCAGATCGTCGAACAATAGAGGAAATCAACGGTCCACGTCCTCTGCTGAGATCCTACAGTAAAATGGGGCTTCGACGTTTGGTTCAAAACACTCATTTTTCCCAATCCCCAACGTCCCTAAATCTCTCTATGTAGCCATAGCCCTTCGACGATCGACGTTCGACGTTTAGTGTTGAATGTCCTATGTTTCAACATTTCGACAGTCGACGGTTTTTGTTGGTCTGTCGGAGATCGTCGTTGGACCTTCCTGTATCAACCTACACTCAAACCATCTGAATTCTCACCACGTGGCTTGGGCTCTTCGGCGATCGACGATTTATGTTGAACGTTCATATATGGTACCACACCCTAAATCTTTCGAACTTGGATCTAGCGCCACACATCCTCTTCCTATCAGCGACCAAAATTTATTTCTACATTCACGACTTCGATGGTTTTCACACCTGGAAAACCCTTGGCAAAATTCCTCTGGAGTACGAAGTCTCTGGACCATGGGATCACTTGCCACATAATCGTTAATCCAACGGTTCTCGTCACTTCGACAGTTTGACATTCGGGAGTTCGACATGTATCTCTCGGCTTTCCTTCCGGACCAAGTCGGATCTATCGCCATGCATACCTAGCATCTACAACTATGATTTACTCTGGCTTGTAGAGCTCCGAGGAAACTTGCACGCCCCTATATTGTTGAATGCTCAGAATCTCGGATAATCGTTGATCTATGGACACATGTCCCTCCCTTTTCAACGGTCCAGATTTACCCCGTGACTCGAACATTCGGGAGTTTCTGTAGAAATTTCAATACAAATTAAGTATTTCCTGTGATTCTCCTGATCTAACAATTATATGCCACTGTTAAATACAAAATCGCTTCTACTAATATTCTTGCGGAAATTAAACCATGATCACAAAGTGAAATATCAAGAACACATAACACATAAGTTTTTCCGGGAAAGCGTAAAGGTAAAAACCCCACTGTCATATATTATGTATATCATGGATCATGAAACAATCTCATACAAAACTCTAATCCAAGAGCTCTCAGTACAATACAATCGTCTCACACTGTCATACAAAACTCAGCAAATACATGTGCCAATTTTGTCTCAGACAACCTTCCTTCTCTGCACAATCCCCTACAATTAGAATTCACGCAATGAATTCGAATTACCTAGTTTGCACATGCTCATGAGCATATCCACTGCATGTGTGATTGCATAAGTGCACTTCACTCAAATCACAACTGATAGCCAAACTGTCCCTTTCACCTGTTATCTCAACTGGGTCTCCACTGGATCTGACATGCATGTAGTTAACCATGGTGAATCTTCAGTTGCATGTGAGTTCACTGAATTTGAATCACTAGTGCAAGTTTAGTTACAACTAGTACAACTGGGCTTAACTCACTTAAATGAGTAAACTACTTCACAACTCTCATAACTACACTTATAATTTTGTCACAACTCCAACTAACAGAGTTATAAATGAGATAATAGATTAATATTTATTGTCCAATTTATTTAAGGGAAAAGTAAATTAGACACATGTTTCTTGTTGAATTTTCAACACTCCCTCTCAACAAGAAAGGGATTATCCTTCACCCCAATCCTGTCTCTATGGTATTCGAATTTGCTCCTGGTGAGCGCCTTCGTCAGAATGTCTGCATCTTGATCTTCCATAGAAATGTATTGAAGCAACATGATATTCCGCTGCACACAATATTTGAGATGATGATACCGGATATCTATATGCTTAGAACTATCATGAAACACAGGATTAATCAAGAGTTTAATGCAACTATGATTATCACAATAAATCATTGTCGGATCTAAATGAGAACCAAACAAACCAACCAAGATCTTTCTCATCTAGATAGCCTCACATGCAGCTTGACTCGCTTCCATGTATTCCACTTCTGTTGAACTAAGTGCCAAAGGTCTTTGTTTCCTATTGTACCAAGAAACAGTTGTAGATCTGATACTAAAGATCCCCCCTGATGTTCTCATTTTGTCTGTTGGGTTGCCCGATCAATCTGCATCCGTGAAGCCATGCAACTTCACCTCATCCATCTATTTGTACCATAATCCATATTCAGATGTGCCCTTCAGATATATCAGGACATGCTTACCCGCCTTCCAAAAGAGTTTGGTAGGCTTAACCATCGCTTGACTTAGTTGTTTAACCGCATAGCAAATGTCTTGTCTCGTGTTCACTAAATACATTAGTGAACCTACTAACTGTCGATAGACAGTAGCATCCACTACATCTCTAGAAGTAGCATCCTCTTTCCTCCAGTTTCCCGAAAGAGGAGTATCTATGGGTTTGCAACCTTCCATGTGAAACTTACCAAATATCTCCCTTGCATACTTGCCTTGAAACACAAAAAATTCACCATCTCCCTGCCATATTTCCAATCCAAGGAAATAATGAAGAAGGCCCAAATATTTCATCTCGAACTCCTTTGCAAGGTCATCCTTGCATGAGTGTATCATTTGCTCATCACCAATCAATATTAAATAATCAACATAAAGAACAGTGATTAAGAGCTTACCCTCCACCAAAATTTCGTATAGCTTTTCATCCGCTTCACTTTTGGTGAAGCCCAATCCGGTGAAATAGCTGTCTATCCGAGTGTACCAAGCACGAGGTGCTTGCTTCAACCCATACAGTGCTCTCTTGAGTTTGCACACATGTGACTCCCTTTCAAAGGTCTCAAAACCTTCTGGCTGCTCAATGTACACTTCTTCCTCAATGATTCCGTTGAGGAACGCAGTTTTAACATCCATTTGATGAATACGCCAACCCATCTGCGCTGAGAGTGCAAGGATGGATCTTATGGAAGAGTACCTTGCGACAGGTGCAAAGGTCTCATCATAATCTATCCCTTCGATCTATGAGAAGCCTCAAGCCACAAACCTGGCCTTGTATTTCTCCAAACTCCCATCAACAACTTGCTTTACCTTGTAGATCCATCTCAAACCTACCATTGATTTGTCGACCGATCTTGGGACAATTTCCCATGCATTGTTTTTGACAATGGAGTCATACTCCTCTACCATAGCATCAACCCAAGTGGAATCCTACACTGCTTCCTGCAAGGAAGATGGTTCAATCACAATACATTTGCTCATGAAAGCCATGTATCCAGCAAAACGATCAGGAGACTGTCTTTGTCTGCGCTGTGAAGTAGGGGCTCCTACATTTTGTGCAGCATCTAGTCTCAATCTGTCATCTTCCATGGTGCACTTTCTTCCATTTCTAATGGATGGCTCTGCTTGAGTGGATTCCTCCACTCCATGAACCTCCTCATGTGGTTTATCCACATCTTGAGACTCATCTTTGGGAATCACCAGTTCCTCTTCTGCATGCAAGTCTAGCTCCCTCTCAAGCGACAACTGCATGGCTTTCCCCTCGTCGAATTTTATATCTCGTCACATAACAGTCATTTTACTGTTCGGAAAATACACATGATAATTATGGGGTGTTTCTGTGTACCCCACAAATATCCCAACTTCAGCAGTCGGTTCCAGCTTCTTCCTGACATCCTTGTTTGCATGCACAAAAAAAGATGAGCCAAAAATATTAAAATGAGAAACATCAGGTTTCTTACCAGTGAAATCTTCTTCAGGTGTACTCATGCCAAGTATTCTATGAGGACAACGGTTTTGCACATAAACCACAGTATTGCATGCTTCTACCCACAAATGAATTGGTAGGCCCTGATCATGCAACATCGCTCGTGCAACACCCACGATCATTTTGTTATTTCTCTCCGCGACCCCATTTTGTTGTGGGTTATGAGGCGCTATGAGTTCTCTTCAAATTCCTTCTTTGCTATAGAATTCTTTGAATTCGTTAGAGATGTATTCTCCACTATTATCGCTCCTTAGAGCCTTCACTTGCTTCCCCGACTCTTTCTCCACCATTTCTTTAAACTCACAAAACTTTGAGAATGTTTGATCCTTCTTCTACATCAAGAATATCCATCATTTACGAGAAAAGTCATCAACAAAAATAACATAATACCTATGTTTTGTTTTTGAAGCAATCGAGAATGGTCCACACATGTTTGTGTGAATTCTCTCCAGGATCACTGAAGCATGGTTCTCCTTTTCATGAAAGGTGGACTTTACATACTCCCCCAGGGTGCACCCCTTGCACTGATCTAACTGAGCAAGTGTTCCCCTTGGAAGTCCAATAGATATTCGTTGCATGATCTTCAAGGCTCCATGATGAAGATGGCCCAATCACCTGTGCCATAATTCGCCCTCATCCCGGCTCACCACTTTTTCTGCCTTGCCCACCATGGCACCGCAACCATCTACCTCCAACATGTAGAGATTCTTAAATCGAATCCCTATCTTCTTGACTTGACCCGTTTCTTTATGTCGCAGAAAATATTTTCCACCACTAAAAACAACATTATAGCCTTTGTCCTCCAACATTGTGACTGAGACTAGGTTTTTCTTCAGACCTGGAACATGCATAACATTTTTCAATTGAAATGATTTACCTGACTCCCTTTGAAAAGCAATGGTACCAATGCCAGTCGCACTGTATCGTCCATCATCTCCCATCTCTATATGAATTTTGAGATCTTTCTCCTCCAAGTCACTAAAAGACTCTCTATCTCCCGTCATGTGGAAGGAAGCGCCACTATCCAAATACCACACCGATCCCAATGCACTTGAAGCCATGCATGCGATCAAAGAGAAGTCAAGTTCAAATTGTGAGACAAGAGCCTCACCAGTTGCAGCTCCAACAACCGTCTTGTTCTTCCTCTTTTGCGGATAGTTAGTAGCGAGATGCCCATCTTCGTGACAGTGAAAACACTTCACTTTGGACAAATCCAACTTCTTGACTTTAGACTTGGATTTTGAATGGAATTTCTTCCCTTTCCCATTCCTTGCCTTGGTATTCAAAGCACAATCCTCTTCATCGTCTCGCTTTCATGAAGATCCATCTATCGTGTTCCGCTTGAAGTCCTCCTGCACTAGATCTGACCATAGTCGTTCCCAATCTGGCAATTTTTCCCTTCCATTGACATAGTCTTGATAACTGTGCCAACTCTTGAGAAGTCCTAGGAGAGCCAAGCTCACCAAATCATCAATAGCAACTGTTATTCCCACACTTCCAAGCTCATCCCGACATTGGACAAACTTCGTGAGATATTTTGGAATGGAGTTTCCCTTCTCCATCTTGATCTTCCTGAGTTTATCTTTGAGCGTCAATTTCCTATGGTCGCTGCTGTTTTGGAATAGATCCGTCAAAACCTTCCACATTGCATGTGGTGTGGCTTTCCCATGGAGACTTGAGAAAATTTGGTCTTATACTCCCTCCAACAGAATCCTCCTCGCCTTTGCCACTTTCTTTTGCCATGCATCAATATTTGCAGTGTCTGTCGCATTCGGCTTAGGAACATCTTTGTCAATGTATTTCTTCAAGCCATTGTCTTCGAGTATTGCCTCCATCATGTCCTTCCAAGCAATGTAGTTTGAGTTTCCCTCGAGTGCATACTCCAACCTCAAGCCATTGAAAACCATTTTGATCTTGAATCAACTGTTTCACCAAGAAAGTCCTTCTGCAAATTCGAATTTTATCCAACCACAAACTCAACTGCTGCAATCCTTCTTACCCTGGGAGGTTCGCACCTGACCAGTTACTAGTTTGAGGGAAGTTCGCACCTCACTTATGTATAGCTTGCGAACTGTTTGAGAGAGTTCTCACTGTAATGCACTGTGGGGTGAGGGAAGTTCACACCTCTCCTTTAAGCAACCTGCAAGAATCTTAATGAAGTTTGCACCTCTCCTTTGAGTAGGGTGCGAGAATTTATACTCCTAGAAATGTGTGAAGTTTTCAGTACTAAGGTTCGCACCCTGCCAGAGACGGGACCTACGAAAATACTATTATTTTCGCACCTCACTTTCGTGTCTCTGTGGCTCTGATACCATGTAGAAATTTCAATACAAATTAAGTATTTCCTGCAATTCTCCTGATCTAACAATTATATGCCACTATTAAATACATAATCTCTTCTACTAATATTCTTGCGGAAATTAAACCACGATCACAAAGTGAAATATCAAGAACACATAACACAAAATTTTTTCCAGGAAAGCGTAAAGCTAAAAACCCCACTATCGTATATTATGTATATCATGAATCATGAAACAATCTCATACAAAACTCTAATCCAAGATCTCTCAATACAATACAATCGTCTCACAGTGTCATACAAAACTCAACAAATACATGTGTCAATTCTGTCTCAGACAACCTGCCTCCTCTGCACAATCCCCTGCAATTAGAATTCTCACAATGACTTCGAATTACCTAGTTTGAACATGCTCATGAGAATATCCACTACATGTGTGATTGCATGAGTGCACTTCACTCAAATCACAATTGATATCCAAACTGTCCCTTTCACTTATTATCTCAACTGGGTCTCCATTGGATCTGACATGCATGTAGTTAACCGTGGTGAATCTTCAGTTGCATGTGAGTTCACTGACTTTGAATTAATTAATAATTAATTCACTGAACTCTCACTAGTGCAAGTTTAGTTACAACTAGTACAACTGGGCTTAACTCACTTAACTGAGTAAATTACTTCACAACTCTCATAACTACACTTATAATTTTGTCACAACTCCAACTAACAGAGTTATAAATGAGATAATAGATTAATTTTTATTGTCCAAATTATTTAAGGGAAGAGTAAATTAGACACATGTTTCTTGTTGACTTTTCAACAGTTTCGGCGCTAGACCACTCCTAATCTCCCGAAATAGCACTTTGTCGAAGCACTTAACGTCTCCCTTCCTACGTCCAATCTAAATACTAAGAGAGATCCACAATGGATCCCCAGATCGACGGCCCTCGTCGATTCATGACTTCGGCCTTCGGTTGTTTTCGAGGATTGTGGAGTCACTAGTCTCGAAGTCCTGAACCGAAAGAGCTAGCCCCTTTTGGAATAACATAAGGTTCCCAGACCTTGGTCACATGGATACTTTGGAAATTCTAGGGGATAATCACTAATCCTTTAGCAACAATTGGGTTAAGGATGTGGGAGAGAGCCTTCGATCAAATGGGTGATTAGTTTGAAGGAAAAACACCCTTCTCCCACAGGATCCTGAACTTGACATTCCCACTAAGGTAAACTTCAAAGGGTTGGTAGGACTTAGATGTTTTGGTTAATCCTACCCCATCTCTCCTACGAATTCACATATCATAAATATCTAGCAGCAAAAATGAGATAAATTGAAAGCCATGAAATATAGTAGTTTATAGAAACAAAGGAGCTTATCTAATAATTGTTCAAAATACAAAAAGACTTAATAAAAAACACATACATTTCATCATCACATCCAATATAATACACAGAGTATGAGAATACTTATCAGAACTAGAAAATGTGAAGCAACTGCTGAAAGGGGTGCTCGTTTAATCCCAACCATAGGCACAATCACTCCTGATGGATTTACCACTGGCCACCCCCGAGCTAGACCATGGTGCTCTGAGAGAGATGCTTTCTCCTTGCTCCACAACAGTCATGGACTAAGGTTACTCTCCTCCTCCCACATGAACTTGGCAGCTGGTTTTCTCTACTCCAAGCAAAGAGGTCTGCACGAGTACTTCCTCAGTCATTCATCAACCTCGTTTATCAGCTTGTAGCCAAACCTTGCCCATGGCTTCTTATAGCCAGATCGGATTTTTCCTCTCAACTCTAGAATCAAAGTATGCTTTCCTTCTATTCTCGGGACAATGTTTTCTCCACTCTGTTATCTCGCAGATCTGTCTCTGTCCCCAAATTACCTCCTTTCTTTCCTTCCTCGGCAAGGTTGTGTGGGTATGAATCCCCATTCATGGTTAGGCCTAAAAGCCTTACAGATGGGTACCCTGCCCCATCTCCTCATTAACTCTTGAGGATGGCATTCCAACTACCAGCCTAACTGGTAATTCATTTCTTGGTCAGAGGGCTATTGAGAAATTACACCCAGTAGGTATTGTTCTGGTGAGGGTCATCTCAACCATTCTTGGTTTCCCCTCACCACCTATCTCATAGCATCCATGGTATATCTTGGAAAAATTTCCCCCTTTCAGTAGTTGTGCAACACATATTCAAATTCTATTAATAACAAAAATTCATACATTGAGCCTTTTATACAAGGGTTCATCAAATCAAACATTCACACATATTTAGTCTGCCATAGTCTCTTGGCCAGTTATAGTTATATTTACAAATTGGGGGAAACCAGTGTATTACAATCCCCTCCCCCTTAAAGGAACATTTTCCTCGATGCTCTATCTGTCGATGTGCTCTGTATGTACAGAAGTAGACAAAAATGGATATGCATGTCTCATGGCATCCTCCATTAATTCCCATGTAGCCTCATTTGGGACAAAGTGTTTCCACTGCATCTTGACCTATGCAATGGTTATGTTTCTAAGTGGGGTTTCCTTCCTATCTATTATGCATTGAGGTTCTGGCAGAAATTATCCCTCGAATTCCACCTGAATCGCAGACTAGTCAATTATATGATTAGAATCATGCACATACTTCTTTAATAAGGAAACATGGAAAACATTATGTTCTTTCACTGCGGGAGTAAGTGCTATTCGATATGCTACTGGTCCCACTCTATCCAAAACTTCAAAGGGTCCATAATACCAAGGTGCCAGATTGGCACAAACTCCCATCCTCAAGGAGCTTCTCCTGGGTCTAACTCGGAGATACACATGATCCCATGCTTTGAACTCTCTAGGAGTCCTTTTCATGTCTGCATAGTTACTTTGTCTATCCTAGGCTATCTTCATATTTTTCATGATCTGAATCACTTGTTGTTCCATTTCATTTATCATATCTGGCCCGATTGTAACTATGTCTACTGGGTTGTTCTAGTTGATTGGAATGTTGCATTGCCTTCCATAGAGGTCTTCAAAAGGGTTCATTTTCAATGACTCTTGATCGCCATTGTTGTAATCAAATTCTACCAGTGGTAGGTAGTCCTCACACTTCCTGGGTTGATGCATTACATGCATCCTCAACATGTCTTCTAACACTTGGTTTGCCCTCTCTGTTTTCCCATCAGTCTGAGGATGATAGGATGTACTAAAGAGTAATTTTTTTTCAAAACCAACAAACAAATATTTCCAAAAGTTTGAAGTAAACTTTGTATCTATGTCAGATATAATCTCCTTAGGCATGCCACGCAGTCTAAATATCTCTTTCATGAATATGTTGGAATTATCTATTGCCTTGCAAGTTGACTTGACGGGTGTGAAGTGAGAAGTCTTGCTCATTTTTTCCATAACTACCATGATGGCATCGTTCTGTTTGATTGATCTTGGTAATTCTGTGATGAATTCCATGGAGATGGTTTCCCACTTCCAGTCACGAATTGGTAGGGGTTGCAACAACCCTGCTGGGTGTCGGTGCTCTTCCTTGACTTCCTGACATTCTAGACACTTAGCTAATTAATCAGCTATGTCATTTTTCAGTCTGGGCCAATAGAATAGTTTCCTAGTGGTCGTGATCATTTTTTGATAACCAGGATGACCAGTATATGGTCTTTTGTGTATCTCATCCATTATGAACCTCTTAAAGTCATCACAATTTGGAATGTATAATATTTCCTTGTAAGTCAATAGGTCATCATTAAGCATATGATAACCTTCATACTATGGGCTCTTGCTTTTGGTTTGATGTCACAGTCTTGAAAAATGCATCTATTTCTTGTGCAATTTTGACCCTCTCTTGGATGTCTGATTCACTGGTGCTTACAACTGCTAAGTGAACCACTTTCATACTTCTACTAAGGGAATCAACCACCCTATTCTCCTTTCCTTTGATATGTTTGATCTCAAAATCAAACTCACTAAGGAGAGCCATCCACCTAGCTTGTCTCACATTGAGTTTTGGTTGGTCAAACAAATACCTTAACCCACTATGGTTTGTCATAAGTACAAATATTCTACCTAAGAGATAATGCCTCCACATTTTTAAGGCATGCACTATGGTAGCCAATTCCATATCATGGGTCTCATAATTGACTTCATGCTCATTCAATTTTCTGGATTCGTAGAAAATTACATGTCCCTCTTGCATAAGGAATCCTCCGAGCCCTTCCTTGCAGACATCTATACACATAAAAAATTCTTTGTTTGGATCTGCAATCTTCAGTACAAGCGCATTGGTTAGAAGGTATTTCATCTCTTGAAATCTTTCTGTACATTCTGATGTCCAAATGAATTTAACCCCCTTTTTTCTAAACGGAGGTGATTGGGAAACCAATCTTAGAGAACCCTTTTATGAATCTCCTATAGTATCCTGTCAGGCCCATAAAGGATCTGATATCAAATACATCCTTTGGGGTAGGCCAATCCATGATGGATTTAATCTTGTTAGGCTCAACTGCTACTCCTTCCTCCAAAATAACATGGCCTAAGTAATGGACTTGTTTCTGGAAAAAGTCACACTTACTAAGCTTAACATAGAGTTGATGTTCTCTTAGCACTTGGAGTACTAGCTTGAGATGTTCTTCATGTTCTTCCCTATTCTTGGAATAGATTAGGACATCATCAATGAAAACCAACACAAACCTATCCAATAATTTTTTGAATATGTTATTCATTAAGCACATGAAAGTGGTTGGTGCATTGGTAAGACCAAATGGCACCACCACAAATTCATAGTGACCATATCTTGTCCTAAAGACTGTCTTGTGGATGTCTTCATATTTAATTTGGGCATGATGGTATCCAAACCTCAATTCAATCTTGGAGAAGATGGTAGCGCCCCTTAATTGGTCAAACAAGTCATCAATCCTTGGCAAGGGATACTTATTCTTGATGGTCATCTTATTGAGTTGTCTATAATCTATGCACGGTCTGAGTGTGCCATCTTTGTTTTTCACAAACAAGGCTGGTGCTCCCCATGGGGGCACACTAGGCTGAATGTATCCTTTTCCCCACATCTCCTTCAGCTGTAATTTGAGCTCAACTAGCTTTGGTTTACTCATTCTATAGGGTGTTCTAGACATTGGAATTACTCCTCGTACAATTTCTATTGAAAATTCAATATCCCTTCTTGGAGGTACACCTGATACCTCTTCTGGGAATACATATTTATATTATCTCAATATGGTATAGTTCTCTAGGCTAGGTTTGTCATTCTCAACAGATTTTAGAACTTGTATTGCATACAAGGGACATCCCTTTCTGCAATACTTCTTCACTTGGAGGGTTGATATTTGACTCACTGAGACATGTTTTTGAATCCCTTGTAGGGTTACCCTTCTTCCTTCTCCATTTTCACACTCCAAAGTTTTACTGTAACAATCCAACTTGGTTTTGTGGGAAACCAACCAGTCCATGCCAATCAACAGGTCATAAGATCCTATAGGAAGTATGCTTAGGTTTGCTTGGGTGGGAAACCCACTCATAACTAGTTGGCATGCTGGTATAACCTCTGCTACTTTTCTTTTGGTTCTAGTGGCTAGTTGTACTAGCTAAGATTTAATGTTAAGCCCTAATATTGGCTCATTACCACTTAATTGGGGCATATTAGATTAGTGATGTTATTTTATTTATGTCAGCTTTAGGCCATTAGTTGTAATTTAGATTAGTAATGTTATTTTATTTATGTCGGCTTTAGGCCATTAAACCTCCTAGTCTCCTATATATACCAAGGAGACATTTTCATTTTGAATCATCTTGT
>ML791392.1:344615-370812 GCA_009831015.1 Picea engelmannii
TATATTGATGTTTGGTTCTTAACATTTAACATGTTTAACTTGTTGCAATTTACATTTATCAACAATTTGAGGGGAAACGTAACTCAAATTAGAACCAGGGTCAATTAAAATGGAAACATGATGGTTGGAAATCATACCTTCCATATCCACCACTGAAGCTTGGTGGTCAACTTGCCTGTTATCCAAGGCTGCATAAATTTGTGGTAGGCTCCTAGCCACATCATTGACTATGGTAGCCTCTTGGATGTTGTAGACCCTCCCATTATTTTGTTGCCTGTGCGGACGATCCCTCATCATATTTTCCTCTCCACCACCCCAACATGTCAAGGGTTCTCTCTTTGTGTTATTAGTCTTACTTGGAGCTGCTCTGAATGGTTTATTTCCACTATGGGATGGAAAATTTTGTTGATACACACTTCTAGCAGGAAGGCTCATCCTAGAGCTCTTACCAAGGATCTTAAATCTCGAGGTTTTAAACCCCTGCTTCTTGAATCCCAAATTGTTTTTCTTCTTCCAGTCATCATGGGGTTTTGTCTTACTCTTGAATTGCTCACAACAATACCTTGCTTTTCAAATAGTATCTTCTAAGGTTTTTGGGTCATCAAACTCAATTCTATCTCGGTAGGAATGAGGTAAGCCACTAATAAATCATTGCATATTTACCTTTTCATCATTTATGTAGGGAACATACCTCATCAACTCGAGAATTTTGTTGATATACTCATCTATGGTGAGTTGTCCCAGCTTGAGTTCATAGAATTCCTTGGTCTTTCCATCAAAGTACTTTTCTGACATGTACTTCTTCTTGAAGTATTTCTCAAATTGTTTCCATGAAAAGTCTTTCTCATGGACTCCTTTTACATTCCTAAGGTCCTCCCACCAAATGGAATATTTCCCATTCAAGTTAAAAATTCCTATCTGAGTCTTTAAGTTTTTAGAGTAGTCATGGACTCTGAAGTACTTCTTCAAGCCGAGTAGCCAAACTTCTTCTTCTTCCCCCTTCTTAATTTCTCCATCGAAGGTGGGTGGTTTGGCTTTCTTGAATTATTCAGGGTCACGACTCTTGGAATGTTTTCTCTTCTTTCCTCTCGTCTGAGAATGGGAACTAGTTTTTACACTAGAAGATTCCTTGGAGTTGTTTGTATCCTCACCAAAGGAATCTTCCATTGAAAGTATCTTGGCTCCATGTTGGTCGTTCTTTGAGGTGCTCCTCCTAGCATGTCCACTTTCAAGACCATGCTTCTATATCTCAGGTGGACTTAGAGTTTTTTTAGTATGATGCATGTCCACGTGACTGACAACTGGACCATGTTGCAGTTGCCTTTGTATATCTGATAGACTCTACAATAGGACTGCATTAATTTATATCTGCTTTTCCTACTCCTTGATACTCCTTGATTAGCCTTTCATTGTCATCCTTATAACTCTGTAATTCTTCCATGAGGCTTCTTACAGTTTCGACCAAATTTGGAGGGGTTTCCACCACCCTCCTTTCATTAGATTCTTCCTCTCTATTATGGGAGCTCTCCCCCAACTTCTAATGTGTCACCATCCTTTACGTTGTAGTTATCTGTTGTTCATTGACTGTTGGAGTGTTGATAAAACATTTTTTGTTAGTTACTAATCTACCAATTCATGACCAACGCATATCATTGCAAGGTGAAGTCGACTCTTTATTTGGAAACATTAGCAACCTACAGTGTAGACTTCTAAGACATCTATCAAAAATAGTAGGGGGTAAGGTAGGGTGTTACCCCATAAGTTCTCTAATAATATTTTTATGCAACTCGTGCATGAGCCCAAGTAGGCCAAGTGTTGTTTCCATGCTCTGATACCAATTTTTAACACACCCAACCCCTAAATACCCTTTCTTGGGATGGGACATCAAATTTTTCACGTTTCCTTGGTTCATTTTCAGTCCCTTACTAAGAAAAACCTTCTTATTCTTCTTCCTCGAGGTTTACATCTCTCGTTACACACTTAAGCCACCTGGAAAGGTCCTCCTCGTGACCTCAAGGTGAAAACCGAGAGCTAAGATTCTCCTTAGAAAAGGTTTTGGTGCTTCGAAACTCTCGGGATTTGGGAGTTCCAACGGTGTTTTCAAATTTCCTAGATTGTTGAACAATGAAGGAAATCAATGGCCCACATCCTCCGTCGAGATCCTATGGTAAAAAGGGGCTTCGACATTCGAGGCAAAGAACTCCTTTTTCCCAATGCTCGAGGTCCTGAAATCTTGCCACGTGGCCATAGCCCTTCGAGGATCGACGTTCGAAATTTAGTGTTGAACATCCTATGTTTCGGCATTTCGATTGTTGGTGGTCATTGTTGGTCCTTCGTTGGACCTTCCTGTATCAACCTACACTCAAACCTTCTGAATTCTCACCACGTGGCTTGGGTCCTTCGACTATCAGTGATTTACATCTAACGTTAATATATGGTACCACACCCTAAATCTTCTGAACTCCAAAGTTATCCAAACTCTCGGGGTCCTGACTTCGTCACCAGCCATGTTGGTCAGGAGGGCACGACCGAGTAGCTGACACGCGATGAGGGTTGAGGGGTGACACATGTCCTCCTCAAGGGGGTGACACGTGCCATGTTTTAACAATCATAAAGGGTATGTGAATCGATCAAATCTAGGTGACACGTGGCACCTTGGTTGCGGGTCCACGTCACCCGTGATGATGTCAGTGAGCCACCTCAACCCCCATCATACGGTTGGTATTTACCCACGTGGATCCATAGATCCACAGTCCTCATTACTTCGCAGCTTCGGGCTTCGGGGCTTACCAAATCCTCTCGATGCAAATTCCCTGAAGAGCTAAGTCTCCAGAATATCGGATCTGGTGTCACACATCCTCTTCCTATCAACGACCAAGATTTATTTCGACGTTCATGACTTTGGCTATTCTCACACCTGGAAAACCCTTGGCCAAATTCCTCTAGAGTACGAAGTGTCCGAACCACGTGATCACTTGCCACGTACCCTTTCATCCAATGATCCTCGTCACTTTGACAATTCGACATTTGCGAGTTCGGCGTGTGTCTCCTGAATTTCCTTTCGGACCACGTCGGATCTATTTCCACCCATACTTAGCATCTACGGCCAAGATTTACATTGTCTTGCAGAGATCCGGGGAAACCCACACGTCCCTATATCTTTGAATACCCAGACTCTCGAATAATCATTGATATGTGGACACGTGTCCCTCCCTTTTCAATGATCCAAATTTACCCAACTCTGACATTTGGGAGTTTTGACGCTAGACCACTCCTAATCTCTTGAAGTAGCACTTTGTCGAAGTGCTTAATGCCTCACTTCCTAAGTTTAATCTAACAATTGAGAGAGATCCACACTGGATCCCTAGATCAACGAGCCTCATCGATTTTCTACTTTGGCCTTCGGTTGATTTCGAGTATTGTGGAGTCACCAGTCTCGAAGTCTCGAAGCCGAAAGAGCTATCCCCTTTTGTACTAGTGCAGGGTTCCCAGACCCTGGTCACATGGATACTTTGGAAATTTTAGGTGCCAAGCGTTAATCCTTTAGCAACAATTGGGTTAAGGATGTGGGGGAGAGCCCTTGGTCAGATGGGTGATTAGTTTGAAGGAAAAACACCCTTCTCCCATAGGATCCTAAACTTGACATTCCCGCTAAGGTAAACTTCAAAGGGTTGGCAGGACTTAGACGTTTCAGTCAATCCTAGCCCATCTCTCCTACAGATTCACATCTCATAACTATCTAGCAACAAAACTGAGATTAATTAAAATCCATGAAATATAACAGTTTACAGAAACAAAGGATCCTATCCAATAACTATTCAAAATACTGAAAGACTTAATCACAAACACAAATATTTCATCATCACATCCAATATAATACACAAAGTAGGAGAATACTTATCGAAACTCGAAAATATGAAGCAAATGTCGAAAGGGGTACACATTTCCTCCCAACCATAGGCACAGTCACTCCTGATGGATTTACCACTGGCCACCCTCGAGCTAGACCATGGTTCTTTGAGAGAGATACTTTCTCCTTGCTCCATAATAGTCAGGGACAAAGGTTACTCTCCTCCTCCCATAGGAACTTGGAAACTAGTTTTCTCTACTCCAAGCAAGGAGGTATGCACGATTACTTCCTCATTCACTCGTCAGCCTCATTTATCAGCTTGTGTCCAAACCCTTCCCATGGCTTCTCAAATCTAGATCAATATTACTGCTCAACTTTTTCCTCTCAACTCCAAAATTGAAGTATGCTTTCATTCTCTTCTTGGGAGAGTGTTTTCTCCACTCTGCTATCTCGTAGCTATGGCTCTATCCTCGAATTACCTCCTTTCTTTCTTTCCTTAGCAAGGTTGTGTGGATCTGAATCCCCATTCGTGGTCAGACTTGGAATCCTTACAGATGGGTACCCTGCCCCATCTCCTCATTAACTCTTGAGGATGGCCTTCCAACTACTAGCTTGACTGGTAATTTTTTCTAGGTCAGAGGACTGTTGAGAAATTACACCCAGTAGGTACTGGTCTGGTGAGGGTCATCTCAACCATTCTTGGTTTCCCCTCACCACCTCTCTCATATCATCCATGTTCTATCTTTCCAAACTTTCCCCCTTTTAGCAGTTGTGCAACACATATTCAAATTCTATTAATAACAAAAATTCATACATTGACACTTTTATACAATGGTTCATCAAATCAAACATTCACACATATTTAGTCCACCAAAGTCTCTTGGCCAGTTATAATTATATTTACAAACTGGGGGAAACATGGGTATTACAAACAACTTATGTTTTTAGTAAGAGAACTATTTTTTTCCTACTTTTTTCCTCAAAGATTCTACCTAGTGTCAACACATTGTAAGTCATTGTTCTCTTCTCCTTCTTCTCCTTCTTCATTAATTCTACCCAACAACTCAAGCTAGAATCATGTTCTATGTAATAAACATAAATATATATAGATATAAATATTAATAATTAATAATAATTAATAATTTCCAATTGTGTTTTGCTTGGGTGGTTGGGAGGAATGATTGTTATCCTCCCCATTAGGGGTCAATTCCCACAAGTGACATGTTTATCTCATAATGAGTATATTGTTGTAATAGCTTCAATCCTTGTTACCAATTGGCCTTGTGACTTGAAGATTCTAGGGTTTACCCTAGGCATCATTCTCAAAATGAAGGGAAGTACTTGGGGGTTTTCCCCAGGCTTTCTAACCTCAAAATAATAATAATAATAATAATAATTAATAACTAATGAAAAGACACATCCTAATGAAAGGACATATCATAACTAAAGGACATGAATTTTAGTGAAAGGAACCCGCTTAGGTAAATATACATGACCCCTCATTATAATATGACCACTCTATTATCATCGAGTCTCATATTTTTATTCAATATAAAGTTTAGTCTATATGGATTATTTTATGTTATTCCATTTATTTTGGATATTCGTGATATGACCTAGATTGGTTCACCACATTTGGTATTAAAGCTTCATTTTTTGATCCCAACCATAGCCATACTTTTTTTTTATACCTTGCCTGACAAGGCTTTTAGCCACTCTCAAAATTTTTGGAGTTTCTCCGATCCCTTTAAGTTTTTACAAAAAATCTTGGCATTGCCCATTTGCTTTTCAAAATTTTCAATGAATAAAATTAATATGTTACAAATTCAAAGATCAAAAATGGAAATTTGAAAGCTATAACCTGTCAATATGATGAGAAATCTGAATTACAGTCTAGTTTACTCAATTGCAACATAACATTCGCATAAATCATACAATTAATTATGTTGTCATACATGATTATAGTATTGCATGGAATTACAGTCCATTCAGACAATTAATTACAAGCAGTATAATTTTTATTATTTGCAGAAAATTGTCTTTCGTACATCCAACCATTGTACTAGACTTTGTTTCTCGTCATATGACATCCAATATCCATCCTGCTATGCAACATTGAATGTTGTGATAGGTGGATTATAAGCCGTCGGATCTGAATTTCCTTCAGATCCGATGATTTATAATCCACCTGCTGCAACATTCAATGTTGTGTAGCAGGCTGGATATTGATCTCCCTCATCATACAATCATCTTCTGCCATACCATCGTTTCCCGTACAGTCTCTATTTCCAATCCATTCTTCGCGATAGCACTTACCTTCCACCATACCATCATACCACTCTCCTTCCACCATACCATTGTAACCACCATACTGATGTCGTACACCATCGTACCAGTCCCACACTAAAATTACAACCTTCATACAAATAAGCAATCTCCAAACAAAAATTGCAACCCTAAGGGAATAGTGGGGTTGCATATACTCCAATTCATTACCATATCCAATCAAAATTTTGAAAGTAAGGTTGGAATTAACTGATTTGGATGATTGGTTGAAAATCAAGCCTAACATAAAAGCAAGGTACAAATTAAGTGGACAAGGTTTATAATAGTATTCTTAAAATCTTAGTATTATCAAGGTAAAAGGGCCTAAGTCAATCGAGTTTCCAAAAAGATATATACATAGTTATATTAAGGGTTATTTAAGTCCGAATGGTGTTAAATTCCATTATTAGTCCCTGCCAAAGGCATGCCAGGGACTCTAGCAATCAATTACACGTTGAATGAGTATTAGTTAATGTTGACTTTTAATACATATGTCATATCCATAACTTTATAATATGTTTTATAAAAAAAATTATTAAATATTTTGCAAATAATTGTTTATTTACAATCTTATTGGTTCTCAGATTCGAAGTCTTATTGGAGGCTTCACTCCTCCCAATGTTACATATAACCTATGTTCTAAGTATTGTTTACCCTTCTTCTTTCTCACTTAAGTACATTAACACTTAGCCTACACCCAAATTTCAATGTCAGTCCACCCATCTTCCCCCAAATTTCAATGTCAAGTGACCGTCACCACTGCCTTCTCTTCCTACGCCATCGACTCCACCACCTGCTCTTCCTCTGCATTCCATCACCTACGTACACTGACTCTGCCACCTACTCTTCCTTTGCATTCCACCACATGTTCTTCCTCCTGCATTTTCCATGCATTCACACATGTGGCCTTAGATCGCAGTGTCAACCGTTATGCCCTTCATAATGTGTTATGCTTAAGTTTTCCATCAATGTCATCCAAACAACCACAAATCCATTCCTTGGGTGCGGTTGTCTTTGCTTGTCCGGGTTTCGTTGTCGCTCGTCCATCTTTCTAGTCAGGGGGTTGGTTTTTAGAGTTGAAGCTATTTCGATCGGCTGACTGGTAGTGGGACTGTGGGTGATCCGATACATCGGAATTTTTATGGAGCTGGCAGACATCCATTGATTGAACTACAACTTAGCAATGAGGAGGTTTCCCTCCCTAACATATTTCCAAGGAGGAAAATACAACATTCATCAAAGGCACTGATTCACAAGGGGTTGGGGATCAAAAGGTGTTTGGTTCAATATCAAAGGCACTGGGTCAAACCAGTCAACGATAATTGAAAACAAATAATTCAACTTCTAGTTTTGGTCAATCAAAATTCAGGGCTCAAACTGCATGAATAAGAATTAACAACCAGAAAAAAAATACCCAGTGCAAAATCTTTTTGAACATCAAATAGCATGGATGCCAAGGGTTGGAGAGAAAATATAACATGATTAACATGATTTGCAGAGTCTATAGTGGTGTCCAGGGTTTTGATGAATCCCATGATTTCTGTTTCGATTTCCTTGGCATTTTTCTGACAACTTCAATTAAAATCAGTTATATTGAACCGAGTTGTTTTGTAAATACATTTAATTTATGCGTGAGTTGGCACCTAATTTCTATATTGAATGATATTTAGACTATGCCAAGGATAATTAGTATTACAATGCCTGCACCTCAAAAATATAATTCTCTTGACACACCTCTGCAACAAAAAATCTCCACGCAATATCTTAACGAGTTGCCACACTTCATTTAGACGCTCTATGTTGAAGTTTTCTATGGCAGTTCACATTGGTTCACTACTAATGCCTCTGCTTCTTGTAGCTGCAATGCAATGTGAATAGGAGATCCAAAAGTCAACATCCAATTGTAAAGAAGATGAAGCTATAGGCACAAGAAATAAGATAAAACCCAGAGAAACACATTGATAATTCCATAGAATGCAGGGGTAAAATCTCATAGATACAAATAGGGATGCTAACCCATTTTTCTACCAAACATTTAAATTTGGGTTGACCAGATAGACAAATGGACAATCAGTAGTTTCTAGGACCACCACATTATATTGCGCATGTGTATTGAATTCCACTATTGACTAAACACTCCACAAATGTGTTTTCCTTCTTGTGAAGCCTACATATATATTTGGAAAACACCAGTCGACGAGCTCATCTTCTATTGGATTGGAAAACCACTTGTATGGGGCATAACCATACTTGAAGGTTTCATACCTATATAATTAGAATAGGCCTAGGGTTAACGGGAATCCACCTTGAAAATATGGCACTAATCCAACTAGTAGGGTGGGAAATCTCTTTTGGGAGCTTGGTAGACTGTAGGACATACTTTTGTGTGACAAAGGTATGTGGGAAGTTGTCTCTCTATCACTATTAATCACCAATAAGAGTAGGAAGTGGAAACAAGTTGTGTTTGTTGAGTGGAGAAACCTGTTTAGTGCCTATTTTTAGTTGACTTGTATTTCTCACATTGACTCGGGTTGGGATATTTTCACGTCTATGGTGGATGAGATGCTAGATCAATCGACCTGCTTATTGCTTGTGCTTTCACTCGGTCAATTGGTATTGGGTCAATTGTTGCTACTGGAATTGGATATGCTATTATTGGATCTACTACGACTGGTGATGGATATACTACTGGTACTGGATATACTAGGACTGAATTTGGACGTGGAACAACCTTACCACTTTTGCATTACCTGGTGCAACATTACCACAGGAAATATTTGAAACAATGGTAGGATATGAGGTGTTTCATGCATACCCGTTATGTTCAATCTAGTCAATTATGTTCAAGCCATTTCATATAGACATTCAATTTAGTCCATATATGGAAAGTTGTAGTAGATGTTCATGCGATATATACATCTATAATGATACATCTACAATGTGTTGTCCTAACATTGGGGAGAATGGATGGCACACAAATGCATGTTACTCATGTCAGGGAACACATAATGCTTGATGCTATTGCAACTGGGCAGCGGATCAGTATGGGCATCTTCGTTGTCTTGGAAACCTACGTTTTTTTTTCCTCCATATCTATTTCGATTTCTATATACATGATTTTTTTGGTCCAGGCCCATACCTAGATAGAGATAGAGATCATGATAGGGAGAAAACTTAGGTGCAAAAATTAGTCACAAGGTCACCCCACACAGGACAATAAATGTCAATAATAGTAGAGGCAGAGCCATGTGCAGATCGAGATGGACTTTGATTTTATTCCCCAGACCCAGTCACAGTAAAGTTAAAAGAATAAGTTTGATCGAAAAGATGAATGACATTGTAATTCATGTTCAATATGAAAGGGAGAGGAAAAAATGAGCCAGCCATTAGCAGAATCAGCCAACCATAACTCCAAACTAGCTGAACAAAGAAAACCAAATCATGTAGGGAGAACATGGACCCAAATTACAAGCGTGATTGTGAAACATGCCTGTAGAGATCAAAGAAATTGTTGGCAATGGAAAGGAGGTTGTGAAGGACAAGGCTCTACAGGTATTGTTATCCAAAACCCGACTTACAAGTAATTTCCATGTAAATGAAATATGGAAAATCGGATGGAAATACTAGAGGGGACAGATGTTCTACTTTCCCACTAAAAAGTTGATGTTGGTTGCATGTATATGCCCAAATATCATAATGTATTGGATAGTTGGGACGACATGTTCGTTGCATGTCTAGAACTGTCCAAATGTCATGAAGTATTGGACAGTTGGGATGACATGTTTGTTGCATGTATCGAAACGATCCAAATTTCATGACATATTGGACAATTGGGACTCCATGACATCAATTTTAATGTTGTATCCTTAGATTACATTATTATATGTGGATTTTTAAAATAGTTACATGGCTCTCCACCCAGTCAACACTTGGAAGTTAATACTTACATTTTTTCCCATGACTACCACACGCAACATATCGCCTTCATTGATGCCTCCAGTGTCCTCTCACTCTCTTATCTGATCCTTCACCACAATGTGAGATCCCTTGCTGTTGGGTTACATGGCATGGGGATTCGAAAAGGGGACGAGGTTTTGGTCATATCCCCCAATTCCATCGCCCTTCAATACATTTAATTTTCTATTATGTCCATCGGAGCAATCCGAGTACCACCAATTCGATCAACACAGAGAAAGAGATTAAAAAATAGGTTGAGGGTTCGTCTAGTTAGCCTTTCCTCTCCATGCCTGCTTGGATTCTAATGACGTTAACTACAAGAAATCGAGGAAATAGAAAAATATTTGTTGTTCGTACAACACAGCAAGGGAAACTCATCGGGGACAACATGAAAGATAAAGGGAGTCCATCCCCACCTCTCGCACCCTTCTTCCTTTCGTCTCGTTTAATTTTTAATAATGTATTCCTTGATTAAATTTCCCTTTGTTCTCATCTCTTCCTTGTTCAAATTTCCATTTGTCTCGATATTTTGTTTGGAGGTGTCTATAAGCTTGACTTATGCTATTATTTTATGTGATAAATTTACTTGTCATCTGAGTTTTGAGCGTAGTCACAACATACCCTCACAATTTTAGGAAACCATAACTTTTCCATATTTTGGTTCGGCCAGTATGAAATTGGTATGTTTGTATTCTGATTCATGATGTCGATAATGATCACAGGTAGGAAATACTTCCCTAGGATGTTTGAACTTTGAAGTCTATTGAATTTCTTAATTATCATGCTAATTCTTAAGCTAAGTATTTCCTTCTCCTTGTTGATTGTCTCGAGGAGATTATTTCAGTTTTTACAATTTTTTCTGATGTATATTACCCTATTTTTGTGTCCTTTCATAGCCTCTTTAGAATCTCATGTTTTGGACATACATGGAGTGCATTTACATTTGTCTTCAACATAATTTGTGACTGTGCTTTTAACTTACCTAATATAGTACTCCCAAAAGAGATATGTGTCATTATGGGAAATGAAGCTTGGTTGGGTCCCATAGATTTCCCTAACTATTATTGAGAAATCCGATTTGCAATCATTTGTTAACATTCCTATCCTTTTACTATATTAAAATTTAACTGTTAATAAATATATCTTGTAGGTTGTTGGTCAATCAAGACTCACAGGGCTTTTTTGAATGGCTCTCAGGAAATTTTGTATCATGGTAGTTCCAAGTGCAAGTATTCCATGTGGATTTTGACTGTATTAAATGGATGTACTTGTATCTCTTAGCTATAATTGTTTTGAGGTTAACTCAGTGGTGATTGTGGGAATTTCATAAATCTACACTTTAAAGCACTTAGTAAATTTTGCCTCATTTACTTGAGGTTCCTCATATCTATTTCATTGAATTTTAGTTTTTATGGCTGGATTTGACAACCATGCAACTGGGAGTAGCATGGTTGTCATGCTCAAATTCGATTTTCCTAAAATGCTTTGTTTCGTGCTTTTGGATTTTTCTATACACTTTCATGCATTGCAACTGGGAGTAGCATGGTTGTCATGCTCAAATTTGATTTTCCTGAAATGCTTTTGGCCATACAACAATACATAGTGAAGTTATATTTATTCAACCTTGTTCGGAAGGGACGAAGTTGCAGTGCAACACTTGTTATTAGTGGAACTAGAAGTAGTAATTTCTAAAGTTCAATTAAGTTTTTTTTTTTAAGAATAGATTATAAGCTATGAAAGAATTCATAAAAGTGTATGCAACACTTCAATATATAATATAGAGAAAAAATAATTGATATTATGAAAATATATAAAAGGTTATGGTAAAGATAATCATGTTCAAACTTAAATGAAACTGAAAATAAATGGGGTCTAATAATGAGAAAAAAGAAAGATTTTCTGAAAACTCAAAAAATTATGTTTCCCATGTGTTACTTAGAATCGAAGGGACACTTGTAGGGGAAAATATCACTATTTTTATTTCTCATGTTGAACGTAATAATTATATTAGTGTTGAATTCATTAACTAGTTATTGATTCTTGAGTCGAATATAATTGAAAAATTATAATTTTGGGACAATAAACAATATGACATAATTGATTTACAACTGAGCATTGATGATTATACTTTTGTATCACAATTCATTGTTAGATCCTTCTGGAGTGAAGAAGGTGACATAATTCTAGGTTCACCTTGGATTGAAACACTATGAATTTCATCTTAAACATGAAGAATAAGTTTTTGACATTCTCCTATAAGAAGAAAAAAATATCATTACATGGAGTTACATTGGAGTCAAATTCAGTAACAAAATAAGACCTTAAAGATATATCAGAGACGATCCTTCAAGATAATCAAAAGTTAGTGCAAAAGATGCAAACAGAATTTAACAAATGTACTGCAAATAAAGACAAAAGAAATTTCTCACCTTAAAAATCATAGTCAAAACTTGATTGCACAGATTAAGAAGCTAAAAATTGAAGAGAAATCACAACAAGAAACACTAAAGCAACTTACCAACAAGGAATCATCAATTGATAAAGAAACAATGATTGATCCCATTGAAATAGAGAAGTCATCAACTGTAAAAAGACACATTGTGGAAAAATAAATCAATACAAAATTCTAAATGAAATCTTATCAACCGACATATAATCAAAAGTATCAAAAGATGAGGTTTCTAAAAATTAGACTTAAGATAAAAGGATGTCTTATTATCATCCAAATTATAAAAGTCGTGTCTTTTAGTTAATACATGTCATTTCATTAGGATGTGTCTTACACACACACACACACACACACACACACACACACACACACATTTATGTTATATTGAAGAAAATCTCAAGTGTGGAATCTTATCATTTCCCAAATCACAAAAGTTGTTGCCACACAGTTTTGCAAAAAATTGAATTAGGGTGGTTTGATCCTGTCATAATTCGATAGTTCTGTTCAATTATTCATAACTCATATTGTCTCATATTGTCAACCATGGAAACATCAATAATAGAGAATCATGCGAAGACATTACAAGCCAGAACAAAATCATAAAGCCTTTCCATAAATATGCTATGAGGACAAAGCATTTCTAAAGAGGAAGGTAATGTAACACACACACACACACACACACACACACACACACAAATAATAATAATTAATAACTAATGAAAATACACATTCTAATGAAAGGACATGTCTTAACTAAAGAACATGAATTTTAGTAAAAATTCCCACTTAGGTATATATATGGGGCCCCTCATTGTAATATGATCATTCTTTAATCATATCTCATATTTTTATTCAATATAATATTCGGTATGTATGGATTTTTTTATGTTATTCCATTTATTTTGGATATCCATGATATGAACCAAATTGGTTCACCACATTCTCCTTCTTCTCCTTCTCATCTTCGCGCACGATGCTTATTCAATGAGAGAGCTCCTATAGTGATTTAATCCTTCTCTCTTTATATTATTTATCTTCTTTCTCTTCTCCTCTATTTCTCTATCTTGTGGAAGATACTCCTCTTCTCTCTTATCTGTGTACAACCTCTTCAATGAGAGGATTTCCCTCTGCTAGCCTTTTCTGTCCTTCCCATCCTCTTCATTTCTCAGTGGTCACCAACTAATTAGCTATCTCCCCATGACCAAAACATGTTGTGTAGCATCATTTTAACTAACCTTCTAACTGCCCATAAACACCATGACTAATAGGCCCCTTTTTATCTTGATCTTGATGCACACTAGCCACTGGACGATATGTCATGTGGACCCTTGTTTGTACCATGCAAAACCTTGAAGGAATGCAAGACATTGGATGGTGGAGGGAAGATTGGATGAATAAGGGTGATTGCACAAGGCTAATCCCCCACTATCACATCATACTCCAAAATAGTGGGAGATAAGGACCATTGGATGGTAGAGGGAAAATAGGTGGTGAAGATTGACCACATTGGTGTCCCCCCTCCACTATCACATCAAGCCCTAATTGATGTGTATAATATCTAGGTTGTAGGTTTATGAAGGTGGATCAAATGACCCAAAATATTTCATTTATAAAAATCCCCCATGTCACATTAGTCCCCAACAATGTGTGGAGAGCATGAACTATTGGATGAGGGGAGGTTGATTGAATTGTTGAGGATTCTATGTAGTATAAAACCAAGTTCAATGTCAAATCCTCCTTGCAACACAATTGGTGGAGGATGTGATTGAATCAAACTACTTGGGTAAGAGAAAAGCACGACCTTGCATTGAGGCCCTAGATCACAGTTAAGCTTCATTGTTACTCTGCACTAGTTACATACCATCCTCCCATGCACACATGTAAACTTATGCCTCTTTCGCTTCGTCCTTCGACTCCACACCTTAGACCACTCTTGGTTCTACACTTTGCTTTCGAGGATTTATCATGGCTCTACAAGCCTTTCTCTACTACAATACAATTTTTAATGGAGTGGGATGGCTCCATATCCAACTTTGCACAAGCCCTAGTGCCTTTCAATTTTCTACTTGCACTTGTAAATGAAATTTCATCTTCTTCTTGGACCACAAATGCACTAAGAACCAATCCCTCTTGATCCCGGATGAACATAGTAAAGTCTCTTATGTTTTTTTCTTCATCTCCTTCTCAACATAGTTCTTCTTTAGTGTTCCAATGCACAAACACCTCCTCCCCATGCTCATTTCCCAAACTTCCTTACATGCATACAATTACACGTTCACTCTCCATCATATCTTCCTCTTCTAGTGTGTAATCAATCACATGCACTACTAGGTGTGATTACATGTTGGCTGCAAGATCCTTGTATTCATCCTTTTCCTCAGGGTTGCATTCAATAGCATACTCATCATCCTCTTCAACCACCTCTACATCAACATGGGGGTGTTTTTGTATTTCTATTGATTTTAAAACTCATATTTCTTTTGTCGTCTTTATTTTATTTTTTTCTCATTCTAGTTAGTATCCTTGGCACTCCATCATGGTGCCCTTCCTTTGCTTCTCTTGCAACACAATGCTATTGTTTATCCCTGCACACTTATAAACAAATAAGTGGTCAAATAAAACAAGGCCTCCCCCTATACCCTCTAAGCTCTTCTTTCTCTTGTACAAATTTAACTACTTCATTTGCAATTTCAAGGGTTGGATTATCTTCCTCTACTTTTGTTGTGGCACTAGTAGTCTCATTATATCCATGCATGTCCTTCATATGAACCTTTTTCTTAGTCTCATGCTCCTCTTGGACATAGAAGTCTTGACCTTCACAATGAAAATTGACCATGGCAACATCTCCATGTATGCCCTCTACTTCCATAGCCTTCAACACTATTTCCTCTGTAATTCCTTTCTCTTTCTATACAACCTTCTCTATCACTCCTTGTTTCTCATCCTCTTCCATGCAACATTACCCATTTTTGCAAGGTGTTCAACCACTACTACTCTTCCCTTTTCAATAGTTTCACCTTCAAATGTGCCTTCAAAATTTGAAACTTCTCCATGGTTGCATTCTCCTTCAATGCTTGACATGGCTATTGCCTCTACCTTTATTTCATCTTCTACAACCTCTCTAGGGGATTCAATCTTTTCCACTCTTACAACACTTTCATTGTTGTCCTATCCTCCAAAGTATTTTTCAAATACTACAACAATATCATTGTTGTGCTCTTCTTCACTTATAACATATGGATACCTATTCCTTCATCTATACCTACAAATTCACAAACATTAGATGTATTGATTAAATCCACTTCCCTTATGAGCATATACTCCAAGGAATTCCCATGCTCAGATGCACAAATGATGATTTCAACATAACCA
Organism: Picea engelmannii; assembly: GCA_009831015.1. NCBI lineage: Eukaryota > Viridiplantae > Streptophyta > Pinopsida > Pinales > Pinaceae > Picea > Picea engelmannii. Next base: position 360,569 of record ML791392.1, read on the forward strand.
TTCTCCTCACACTTTGGCAAGTATTCAAAGGCATGTTGCTCTTCATTTTCATTCATCTCCATTGCTTGGAGATATCCCTTCACCTCCTTTATGTAGAAGGTTTCTTCAACCTACTCCAAGGCATCCATTCTCACCAACATTTGCTCCAATGATATCACAACCTCATCCTTGTCAAGAGATCTTTTTCTCCTCTTCGAAGTCTTCGATTTTTTCCCTTTCTAAGGGTCATATATTTAGCCAACCAGTTTGGCCTTTTCTTTTCATTGGTTCCTTGGGCCACTTCCAAGGTTTCTAACCTAGCCATTAACCTCCTTGAATCTTGTAAGGCCTCTTCCTCACATGGATTTCTTCTATTAGTTCTCCTAATGTCCACATTTCTTTTGAATTCCATCTCTTTAGTTGCAATGTGAAACCTTCTCCCTTGAATACACAACTCTTACCAACTTGAATGTTGGAGATATCCTTCCTTTTTGTTGGCTTTTATTTTCTCAAACCCCTTATAGTAGTTTTGATCCATAGCTATCAATTTTCTCAAACTTCTTTCCACGGTATTTAATTAACAACTCTACCTAACAAATTTGTTCATTGGAGCATATTTTAAATCTTCCCTTCAATCTTCCAAACCCCGCCGGTTTCTTCTCTATTTATAGATCAAGGCTCCCAAACCTTTTACTAACCATAAGAAGATTCTATAATTTCCCAAAACTTATTTTAACCTTGTTGTATGCAATTTCAATTTCTTAACATCTACCCAATTGTTTGTTGGAGCTATTCATTTTTGTCTCTCTACAACTCTACCTAGCAAATATCGAATATTTTCTTTGATGCATATTATATATAGAATGAAATGAGATAGAAGCAAAACTATATCATAGATTGCATAAATACAATGAAACCCAACTTTTGTTAATGAATAAAATAACAGAACATTGTAGAACACAAACTGGGTAGAATGGTGGTAGATTATCTCTAAAGAGAAAGAGATGTCGACTATGCTCATTGATAGAAATATATCATAAGAGGCCAAAATAATGGCCTTTTAACATAAAGAAAGAACCTTAACAGTCCAAAACCCTAACCCTAGAAGGCAAAGTGCCAAAATGTTTGTGGGCCCTGAGGTGGTCAGTTGATATGACAACTTCCTCGGGTCGCAAATTTTGTATACAAAATTCATTTGGGGTGCACAATAGCTCATTGGAAAGATCTATCTAAGAAGTACAATTTTTGGCAAGGCCAAGGTAGGCCATATCCACCTGTGGCTCCCAAATGTCTAAAAAACATCATTTAGGACCTCAAAATGACCTTGGAAGTTTAGGACCTGAAAATCATTACAAAAGAGACCAATATGGAGAAACATGATCAGTCAAAATGGAGAAACATGACCGACCAAGATGGAGAACCGTGATGAGTCAATGGAAAAGGTGGGTGGCCATTGATATCTACCTAGATCATTCTCAAAACAATGTCTACCCAATCTTCCTTCTCTTTGATTGAGTTGCAATTTAGTAAGAACCAACATGCTTTAATACTAAATGTCGCAGGGTTGATTAGACAAACATCACCCATGCCTACAACACACGCACGATTCAAACGAGAAGCTCAAACAAACTCATGCATGCCCACAAAAATAAAAGACAAGAAGTTCTCTCTCTCTCTCTAATTATTAATATCTTGGAAATGGAATTCACATTGTGTGTAGCCTCCAATGGCTTTCACTACTACAACAATTAGATTAAGAAAAAAACAATTAAACAATAGGGCCAAGCCCTTTTGCATAGGTTACCCACTTTGAGATTACATCACCATGCAAATAATTATCAGTGACTCCTTTTAAAGCCGAGAACTATGGGTTGCCTGGTTTTCTACACTTTCTCCACAACTCTACCCACCAAGTTGGACCTAAAATTATGTTCTTCCTCTCTCAATTCTCTTATACTTCCTTTGTTATTCTCTTCTTCTTTGTTGGAACAACCTCACATTGTTCTACCCAAGATTTTTCCTCTATGGTAGTTCTACCCAACAAAGAATACTATAATTGTTTCCTTCTTTTCTTCTCTACACTTAGCCTTCCTCTACAAGAAACTTTTTATCTTTAATAAGAGAATTGCTTCTTTCATACTTTCTTCCCTTGAAAATTCTACCCAATATCAACAAACCAAAACCATTTCTTCTATTCTCTTTGATGTCTTTTCCTTCTTTCTTATTCTACCCAACAACTCAATATGGAATCATGCTCTCCTTCTTTTGCTTCTCTTCTTTACGATGAATGCCTCTCTTCTATTCTCTTTGATGTATTTTCCTTCTTTCTTATTCTACCCAACAACTCAATATGGAATCATGCTCTCCTTCTTTTGCTTTTCTTCTTTATGATGAATGCCTCTTCAATGAAAGAGCTCATCCTTCTCAATCCTTGTCTCATCTTCTTTCTCTTCTTCTACGTTCCTCTATCTCATGGAAAACACTCGTCTTCTCTTGTTTGAGTACATCCTCTTCAATTCTCAACCACTGCTAAATAATAAGCTAGGACCACACCAAAAACACAGTGTGTGGCATTCTTTCAACTAACTTCCCGACTTTCCATAAAGGTCATGAGTAAATGGGCCCTTTTCTAGCTTGAGATCGTGGCACACCAACCATGTTGTAGTATGCCACGTGGAACCTATTTTGTACCATTCAAAACCTTGGAGGAACGTGGGTCGTTGGATGGTCGAGGATGGATTGGAAGGAGGAGGGTGGTTGTGCAAGTCCAAGTTCCTATTGTTACATCCTACTTAAAAACAACATGGACATGAGGACTATTTGATGGTGGACGGTAAATGGGTGGCAAAAAATTCCTTTCAAGAGTGTTTTGACAATGATGAACAAATTTGGAAGTTGCTAGAGTGGAATAATTTAAATACAAATATCCAGAACCCAAAATTGAGTGCTTGATGTCTAGAACCCAAAATTGAGTATTTTAAAAAGGAAGGTTAAGAATATTTGAACTAATCAAGGATCGAAATTGTATTGTTAAACATGGATAGATGTTATTAAATATGAAAAATTGAAGTTATCATATCAAACAAAGATAAGAAGTATGAAAAATAACTTATTTATATAAAAAAAACTAAACATTTATCTTCTCTAATAAATAAAGAGATGTTTAAATATAGAGTTTAAGTTTTAAAGTTTGTGTGAAAAGTTTAATATTGGAAATATTTTTGATTTCTTATGGAGTGAATCCACTAAGTTATGAAACTATAGTTTGGATTGTTAGTAGGGAATTATTGATTAATTTTGGTATAATCGTATTATATAGGAAATTTGAGAAAGTTTCTTAGGATGAAGTTATGATGAAGTATTGGGCATTAATTATAATTTTCAATATGTTAGTGTTTCCATACACTTTATCAGGGAGTGTACCCCTTGGTTTGACTTAATGATCATGATGGTTTCCACCAATCATTGACCACCCCTTATGAGAGAGCATTGATTACTTCTTTGAGAAACCAAACCCTAGTAGATTTTATGTCAATACTGCGTTTTCATCGACCCAACTATCTTCTTGTGGTTGGTTGCAAAATATAGATTAGTAGTTGTATACAAGTGTTGAAAAGTGTAAATTTTGTAGCATAGATAACTTTAATAATCAATTAGATAACCTTTTGTCAAGATCTAAACACACTAACATAGGGGATATTATAACATTCAATAATTTACCTTGCCAATCTATCCACTTGTATGGGATGGTTTTCAATCTATGCAATTGTATGGAATGATGTAGAGTTGCACAAAAAAATCAACAACATAGTTGGCACACTTATAGCAATATGACAATAATGAATCATTTTTATTATGATTTTTTCCATTCTTATTGACCATGATGTTTAATCTTATAACATAAATGTGATACTGTGAATAATTGAGAAATAAAGTTATTCATCTACCCTTAGCTTAAAGAAATTTGCCTTCTCTTAATTATGTATGTTACTCATTTCCTTACATATCTACTCAATGTCTTTTGTTTATTATATTAGGGATAAAACCCAAGCTAGATTTGGTATATTATGATGATGATGTTTCCTCTTTGTCAGATATATTCTGAATGTGGAATGAGCTGGTGGAGCTCTGGCATATAGCTCGTGTAATTAGGGAAGCCTAAATATGTCTAGACCCATGAGATGATAACATATTTGTTGTGCCAAGTGGAAATCCCTCCTCTAGGTTGGCTTGCTCCTCGAGCTCAGGTATCATCCCAAATCCCAAAGCCCATCCAATTTCACATGTTTGTGGTCAAAGTGAGCCAATTCCATTTGAATCTAGATGCTCTCGAGAAATTTTGAGTCTCAATGTTAAAGGTTGCATTCCTTACATAGATAAAGTAGTTCTTACTGCTACTATTTCTTTAGAGTTGAAGGAGGAACAAGGGTTGGCAAGATCCAGACATTCAAAAAAATGCATAAGACCTAGGAAAGAAAGGGTTAAGATGGTGTTGGGATTGGATGTGGGAGTGGACAAGGTGGAAAAGTTATGTAAGTTGGCTTTGGTCAGAATATTTGTTGGTAAGTTGGTTAAAGTGGAAGCCCTAAGGCAGTGGATGGATGTGGGATGGTGGTAGGCTCTAGGTTTTCTCCCTCATTTTCACCTTCTTGCAGTGAGAGGCTGGATCTATTTTGAGTTTCTAAATGACGATGTAATGCTTATCCTCAAACAAGACTATCTTTCAGAGCTTTCCATCTTGTTCCTAATTCGATGGAAGTCAATATTTGATCTGCGAGGGGAGCCGATGAACTTGCAACATATTTGGGTGTTAATTCCAAGTATCCCATTGGAATATTGGTGCGAATAGATCTTGGTTTTCATTGGAAGTCAAGTGGGTAGATTTATTTCTTTGGAGGACAATTCCTAAGGGTTGATAAATAAATAAAATGGCTAGGGTTCTTGTTGAAGTGGACGTTAGGGAGGGTCTACCAACTGAAATTGAAATCAATAGAGGGGATTTGATCTTGGTTCAGAGGTTGGATTATTGGAAGGTCTCATTTCAATGCTCAAAGTGTCATGAGGCCATCCTCCTTTGGAGGGATTGTTCGTTCAGAGGCCCAATTGGAATGTCCAATGAAAGGCATGGGTCAAGAAGAAGGAAGATGACTCCCTATCTTGTCCTTTATCTGTCGAGGAAGAAGTTGTAAGAGTTGAAAATATGAAGTCTGATGGTGATACAAAGACTCGAGATCCTCAGTGTCATGGGATTATGGGGTCTCACATGGAGTGGAAGTAGGTCTGCTCTTTGGATATGCATCTAGGTGACAATGGAAAAGGTATGACTCATAATAATTTTGTCTCGAATGTTATTCATGATGTCAATAGAGAGGCCTCTTTGTCGGTAGTTCAGTGCCCAGGAAGGGATTTCGATTTTACACATGTTTGTGTCCAATCTATTTTGAATCTCATTGGTTAGAATTTTGATAGTCTAGAAGGTCAAGGTATTTTTGAAAAGTCGGGGGAGTGTTCACTTCCTATAGTAAGAATTCAAGGCTCTATCCTAAGCCCAATCAAGCATCCTCCAGTCTCTCCACCTTACAAACTTTGTCCTTGAAAGTTACTTTATGTTGAAGAGGGGGGGGAGGTTAAGGGTGGTTTAGCATTATTCCCTTCTAAGCCTAGTACAGTTGGTTGGAAGTCTCATATGTCAAAAGAAAAATCTCAAGCTTCAAAAGAGGTAAAAGAAGGAAAATAACATACTATAAAAGGGGTCCTTAGAGCTAGAAAACCCCAAAGATTGGTTCCACCACGATTGTGCTCTCTTTTAATATTAGAGGGTTCGAGGGCACCCTTAAAATATTAGTCCTTAAATGGTTGTTGATGGTTTACAAGCTTGATGTTATTCTTGTCCAAGGAGATGTTGTGTCTAGGGTCTTTGGCTGTTGAAATTCTATCTCGTTTCTTGAAGAACTGAAAATTTTGCTTTGTTAGTGCACAAAGAATGATTGGTAGACTTGTGACTGGTTGGAACAATACTTTTGAAGCCTCTAATACTTTGTGTTTGTTTATAGGTACAATATTAGATGGAAAGGCAAAAGACTTAGGGAAAGAGTTCTAAGTGGTAAACCTTTATGTGCCTTACAATGACATAATGCTCTTTTGGGATTCTCTGAAGGATCAACAAGGGTTGGCAAGGGACAATGCGATAGTAGGTGGAGATCTTAATCTAACCTTGAATTCGAGGGAATTCTAGGGAGATTCAGTTAGGCTCGATTCCATGGATGATTTCTTTGTTCGACCTTTTGAAGATTTAAATCTAGTGGATGTTTAGCCAGCCAAGGTCGTCCCAACCTAGAGAAATGGTAGAAGAGGTAGTGTTGGGATTTCAAAGAGGTTGGATTAGTTTCTGGTAGCATAAATGATCTTGGAGGAATTATTAGGTATAAGTCATGGGTTGGGGTTGGAGGTCTATTAGATCATTAGCCAATTCTATTTCAGATAGAGGATACAAATAAAAAACCGCCATCTCCTTTTAAATTTAACCATTCTCGGTTATTTGATGATGGGTTCAGAGACCTAATTAAGAAAAAATGGGAAAAATATGATGCCTCTATAGGATCTTTGGCAATGTATCAGTTCTTGAATAACTTGATCCAAATAAAGAAATTGGCGGTTGCCTAGTCTGGAGAAAAGGGAAAAGAATCACAAAAATAATTGAAAGGAGTGGAAGAAGCTTTATTGGTGCTATTTGATCATAATGACAGGGGGTTTTTACCAATGAAGAACTTATGGAATTAAAAGAACTTGAAGGAAAAAAGAAGGAAATCTTAGCTCGGGAGGAGGTTCAATGAAGGCTTAAAAGCATAGTTATATGAAGATAGGAGCCACAAGGATTTTTTCTTTGGAAATAATATTGTATATATGATTTTATATCATATATATTATTTATAAATGTTAATGTGATGTCCCAATAGTTTTGAACATATAAACTAACATATATTCATCTTCACTCTAAAGTTTATATTACTCATTCCCTAGTTATTATTTAAAAGCTCTAGTTAGCGCATTGTGGTAGAGGGTGATTCCCAAGTTATTATTGTTGAGATGCAATCCAAGTGAAGATCAATTATGCCCCTTCATGCCATTATGATCTTAGTTAGTAATTTCCAACCTTCACCCATGTTCATGGTGTTGGGAATTCTACTACAAAGGGTATGTTGGGGACGATATTTTAGCCAATGAGGACCTCATAGTACATAATGAATATCCCTCCACAATGACTTTGATATTGTTTCACCCATGACATTGATGATCCCCGTGTATATGTTTCTTTCCTTGGGTTTTTGTCATAATGACACTATAAGGCCCAATATCATAGTCGCTGTTTTCAACTCAAGTATTGTAGTTATATTGTATTCTGTAGTTTTTTCAAGGTGGAAAAACCTAAACCTATTGTAACTCAGTTGCCAACTAATAATGATGACAATCATCATTGACTACTATCCACTAATGCAAACTGACTCATCATTATTATTCAAGGAAAATCATACCACCTGAAATATCAACTATCAAGTTCTTTCCTTATATCCATTAATGTTGTATTTTATATTTATATTATATTTTAAAATCACTTGTTTTAAAAAAATATAAATTATTTACATTTTATTTAATAAAAAATAAGTTAATAAAACCATATTGTTTTCAAAAACTTTAAAATCTCAGTCCGTGTCATGGTGTAGCTTAAGGTAAATAAAAATAAAACATCTTTAGAAAAGCATTGTGAGATTATCATTTTATAAGAGTTGAAACCGAGAGCACTTCAACTGAAGTTACATATGTTAAAAACTGCCAGTGACCTTGCCTTAATGTAATTACATCGACATAGAAATTTGTAAAAGTATAATATTTAAAATTATATACAATGATCGCGTGGCCTAATGGATAAGGCGCTCGCCTCCGGAGCGGGAGATTGTGGGTTCGAGTCCCACCGTGATCGATGCCTTTGAGTAAGGCAAATGAAATTACGTCCATAGGTATTTTTTATATGAAGGTGGCCGAGTTGGCCTAAGCGAATTTATAAATGTTAATATGTTGTTCCATGTTGTATTTATTATGGTTGGAACGGGAAATGGGGAGGGACAAGGGTTTGAGTTTAGTATTTATATATGAAAATAATAGAGTTAGATCATCAATATGTGAGTTATTTAAAGGATACCTTGTCAGAGGATCGTATTTTTGTTATTTATCTAAATGTTGCTTTTTTAGTGAAAAAATTGTCATCTTCACTAAAGGGTGGTTTTGGGTATTTTGTCTTCACATACAAAAAGTTCAGATTAGGGGTCGAGCATGAACTTCAATGGGTTGTCTATCCTTCACGTACTATGGGAGGATGTTTTACATGCTATGTGAGTTAGGTAGATGAGTATATCTCGAGTAGTGGAAATGCTTTTGTGCTAGTGGTTGGAGTTAATGTTTTTGAAGTGGCTATAGACCATGGTGATAATCCCTTGAACTTTCACATCTAGAGTATGTCGTTAGCCTTCCAAATGTTACTTCCATTGCCAAGGAGTTGAGTCTAGATTTGCAAGCAACTTAGGAGATTTGCATTGGTGTGTGGAGAAGGGTTCATTGGTGGTAACCTTGATATTGACCTCTTGCAGGGTTACAAGGTTGCTTTGAAGAAAGGGGAAAGAGCAAGGAAATGGATGAAAGTATTGAAGTGTAGAGATGGTGAAGCTAGGCTAATTTTAGGGGACAATCACTAGCTCATTGGTAAAACTCTAATAGGTAAGTTTCAAGGCACACTTACCTATAGCTTCATGGTAAGTGAGTTGATTCACTATTTATAGGAGATTGGTAAGTGTACTTTGAATTTGTTAGGGAATCCCACCACAACTACCCTTTGGCACCAGGGGCGATTGATTACACATGATCTTGGGCTGGTAGAGGATTTAATGCATCATTGGGAAACTTTTTGCTTTGATCTAAGAAGAGACCATATTAGGCACACAAATGATTTGGGCTAAAAACTGGGTTGATGGTTTTTACACTGCAAAATTGGGCTATTGTGATTTACATGGAATAGACAACCAAGAGGTTAAATGGTGGTAGCCCAAAATTTGGAAGAATAAATTTCCCTTTAAGTAAAAAATTAAAAAACAAGTTACTCATGTGGGAAATGACAGGAATAAGGAAGACCTCGGATATGTTTACTTTATCAAAAGGTAGATGAAACAACTATTGTCCATATGCACAATAAACGTGGAGGGATATGGATCAATGGCTAGGAATCAAAAATCTCTAAGGTAGGCCTAAAGGACCATTTTAAGATTTGGTATGACAAGGGTGAGTTAAAAGATTTAGGGCTATACCCTTTTTAGTCCTTTGAGGAATCTAAATTGCAAGAAATGTCATTGTTTTTTTAGAACAGATCAATTCTCACTTTCCAAATCACTGCATAGGTATGTGCCATATTTCAACAATGTAAGTTTCCTCATGAACCTCTGGCTAGCAAACAAGTGGGTGAAGTTTTGGTGGACAAGTCAATTACTTGTGGGTACTTCAATGGAGCTTGCTATGGTTCAAATTCTATATGCAACATTGTAGGTGTTCTTTATTTCTCAAACTCACATTATTATCAATTCAAAGCTAATATGGGTAGGGGTACCAATGACTTCAAAGAATTTATGGATCTCAAATATTTGTTGAAGATAACCTTGGATAAAGGACATGTACACCTCCAAGTCTTTGGAGATTACTTGTTGATAATCACCCAAATAAACATTACTTGTTGATAATCACTTGGATGAACAATCAACTCTATTTGGTCAATTATTTCTTGAGGAAGTACTTAATGGACAAATCTTTAAATCTAGATAGAAACTATCTTGTTTTAAAGATGCTAGATGATAATGTAATTTTACCAATCTTTAAATGTAATATGTTAACATTTAAACATTTAAATTGTTTACTTAATTAGTCTTATCTTGAACATCTATAGGATTGTGTCCTTATATCATTTTTTATTTAGGTCTTGATGGATCTAAAAGACTTATGTTTTCATGCTATGAAATATAAAGTGTGTATTTTTCTTGGGAAAAAATATTATGTTTATTATTTAAATGTTAATGTGTTGTTTCATGTTATATTTATTATTTATAAATATGAATACATTGTTTCGTAATTAATATTTTTAAATATATGAATTAGCAAGTAAGTATTGAGAAGGATATTCGACTATAATTTTTTATTAATATAAAATTTTCAATATAAATATATATAAT
>ML791392.1:371008-391197 GCA_009831015.1 Picea engelmannii
TATATATATATATATATATATATATATATATATATATATATATATATATATATATATATAATATTATTTGTTTTTATAATCTTTTACACATTAATTTATTTTTAATTAACAAAACCAAATACATAATAAATTGAAAATATTTGTTCTTCCTTTTTATAATAATAAATATAAAAAATAAAGTTTCCTTTACAATAAGATGTAAAAAGGTGAATTCTTGTAAGCTATACATATTAACCGTAAAGTTATATCATTCCAAATTCAAATTTAAAAAGCCAATATTTATGGACTCTTAACATGAATAATGGCACACAAAATCTTGGATATCGTTGACTAAGCAAATTTATCATAAATTTGGAGGAAATAGGGTTTAGATGCTTATATTTATTAAAACTTGAATACATTATTTTAAATTGTTAATTAGGTTTAATTTGGGTGGTTGGGAGGAACGATTGTTATTCTCTCCACTCGCGTTCAATTCGTGTGACATGTTGATTTCATAACGGATATATTGCTATAATGATTTCAAGCTTTGTTGTTAATCAACTTTATGCCTTAAAGATTCTAGAGTTTATCTTAAATGTACTCATGTATTATGGAAAATGAAAAAAAATGTTTCAAATACTAAAAATTCAAGAAGCCTTCAACACTCTTAACATGAATATTGGAACACAAAATCTTGGGTATTGTCAATGAAGCAAATCTAACAACTCTGGTGGAAAGAGGACTTGGAGATAAACATTAACTTAAATTTTAAAAAAGTTGTTTTAAGTTTAAGGGTTTTTTTGGTACCATTAATTTAAGTGGTTTTTATTTGGTACCTGGATCATTCTCAAAACAGTGTCTACCCAATCTTTTTTCTCTTTGATTGAGTTGCAATTTAACAAGAACCAACTTAATATTACGATGTCGTAGGGTTGATTGGACAAAAATCACTCATGCCTACAACACACACACAATTCAAACGAGAAGCTCAAACAAACTCATGCATGTACCAGCACAAATAAAACACAAGAAGTTCTCTCTCTCTAATTATTAATATCTTGGAAATTGAATTCACATTGCGTGTAGCCTCCAATGGCTTTCACTACTACAACAATTAGATTAAAAAAACAACAATTAAACAACAGAGCCAAGCCCTTTTGCATAGGTTACCCACTACCCACTTTGAGATTACATCACAATGCAAATAATTGACTCTTTTTAAAGCCGAGAACTATGGGTTGCCTAGTTTTCTACACTTTCTCCACAACTCTACCCACCAAGTTGGACCTAAAATTGTGTTCTTCCTCTCTCAATTTTCTTCTATTTTCTTCTTCTACTTTCTTTGTTATTCTCTTCATTTTTGTTGAAACAACCTCACATTGTTCTACTCAAGAGTTCTCCTCTATGGTAGTTCTACCCAACAAAGAATATTATAATTGTTTCCTTCTTTTCTTCTCTACACTTAACCTTCCTCTATAAAAAAAAAAAAAAAAAAAACTTTTTATCTTCAATAAGAGAATTGTTTTTTTCATACTTTCTTCCTTTGAAGATTCTACACAACATCAACACACCAAAACCCTCTTCTATTCTCTTTAATGTTTTTTCCTTCTTCATGATGCTCTCCTTCTTTTGCTTTTCTTTTTTATGAGGAATGCTTCTTTAATGAAATAGCTCCTCCTTCTCAATCCTTGTCTCATCTTCTTTCTCTTCTTCTACGTTCTTCTATCTCATGGAAAACACTCCTAGTCTTCTCTTGTTTGAGTACATCCTCTTCAATTATCAACCACTCCTAAATAATTAGCTAGGACCCCACCAAAAATATAGTGTGGCATTCTTTCAACTATCTTCCTGACTTCCCATAAAGGTCATGAGTAAATGGGCCCTTTTCTGGCTTGAGATCGTGGCACACCAGCCATGTTGTGGTATGCCACGTGGAACCTATTTTGTACCATTCAAAACCTTGGAGGAACGTGGGTCGTTGGATGGTCGAGGTTGGATTAGAAGGAGGAGGGTGGTTGTGCAGGTCCAAGTTCCTATTGTTATATCCTACTAAAAAACAACATGGTCATGAGGACTATGGGATGGTGGACGGTAAATGGGTGTCGAAAATTGCCTTTCAAGAGTGTTTTGACAATGATGAACAAATTTGGAAGTTCCTAGAGTGGAATAATTCAAATACAAATATTCTTGTAATAGAGAGACACATGATATCGAAAAGCTTGAAGGTAGCATCATTGAGCCGAGTTCAAGTAAAATGCCAAAAGGATTTATATAACTTCATGGTTGATGATGCTTGATGTCTAGAACCCAAAATTGAGTATTTTAAAAAGGAAGGTTAAGAATATTTGAACTAATCAAGGATCAAAATTGTATTGTTAAAGAATATTTGAACTAATCAAGGATCAAAATTGTATTGTTAAACAGGGATAGATGTTATTAAATATGAAAAATTGAAGTTATCATATAAACAAAGATAAGAAGTATGAAAAATAACCTATTTATATAAAAAAAAACTAAACATTTTCTCTAATAAATAAAGAGATGTTTAAATATAGAGTTTAAGTTACTTTGGGTTGTTAGTAGGGAATTATTGATTAATTTTGGTATAATTGTATTATATAGGAAATTTGAGAAAGTTTCTTATGATAAAGTATTGGAAATTAATTATAATTTTCAATATGTTAGTGTTTCCAACACTTTATCAGGGAGTGTACCCTTTGGTTTGATTTAATGAGCATGACGGTTTCCGTCAATCAATGACCACCCCTTATGAGAGAGCGTTGATTACTTCTTTGAGAAACCAAACCCTAGTAGAGGTTATGTCAATACCACGCTTTCACCGACCCAGCTATCCTCTTGTGGTTGGTTGCAAAATATAGATTAGTAGTTGTATAGCAATGTTACAAAGTGTCAATTTTGTAGCATAGATAACTCTAATAATCAATTAGATAACCTTGTGCCAGGATCTAAACACACTAACATAGGGGATGTGATATTATTCAATAATTTACCTTGCCAATCTATGCACTTGTATGGGATGGTTTTCAATATATGCAATTGTATGGAATGATGTAGAGTTGAACAAAAAATTCAACAACATAGTTGGCACACTTATAGCAATATGACAATAATGAATCATTTTTATTATGATTTGTTCATTCTTATTGACCATGATGTTTAATCTTATAACAAAAATATGATGTTATGAGTAATTGAGAAATAAAGTTATTTATTTACCCTTACCTCAAAGAAATTTTTCTTCTCTTAATTATGTATGTTACTCATTTCCTTACATATCTACTCAATGTATTTTGTTTATTATATTAGGGATGGAACCCAAGTTAGATTTGGTAGATTATGATGATGATGTTTCCTCTTTGTCAGAGATATTATGAATGTGGAACGAGTTGGTGGAGCTCTGGCATATAGCCCGTGTAATTAGGGAAGCCCAAATCTGTCTAGACCCATGAGATGATAACCGATTTTTTGTGCCAAGTGGCAATCCCTCCTCTAGGTTGGCTTGCTCCTCAAGCTCAGGTATTATCCCAAAGACCAAAGCCCATCCAATTTCACACGTTTGTGGTCAGAGTGAGCCAGTTCCATCTGAATCTAGATGCTCTCGGGAAATTTTGAGTCTCAATGTTAAAGGTTGCATTCCTTATAGAGAGAAAGTAGTTCTTACTGCTACTATTTCTTCAGAGTCAAAGGAGGAACAAGGGTTGGCAAGATCCAGACGTTCAAAAAAATGCATAAGACCTATGAAAGAAAGGGTCAAGATGGTGTTGGGCTTGGATGTGGGAGTGGACAAGGTGGAAAAGTTATGTAAGTTGGCTTTAGTCAGAAGATTTGTTGGTCAGTTGGTTAAAGTGGAATCCATAAGGAAGTGGATGGATGCGGGATGGTGGTAGGCTCCGGGTTTTCTCCCTTATTTTCACCTTCTTGTGAGAGGCTGGATCTATTTTGAGTTTAAAAATGATGATGTAATGCTTATCCTCAAACATGACTAGCTCTGGGAGCTTTCCATCCTATTCCTAATCCGATGGAAGTCAAGATTTGATCTACGACGGGAGTCGATGAACTTGCAACATCTTTGGGTGTTAATTCCAAGTATCCCATTGGAATATTGGTGCGAATAGATCTTGGTTTTCGTTGGAAGTCAAAGTTAGAATATGAATAGATGTGCTCATTTTACCATCGCCAATATCACTATTGTCACCCAACCATAGGCCGAAGCCACCCTCCGAGCACCTTGAACTTGACAGAGAGAAGAATCCTAGTAGAAATCCAATAACCAAGCAAGGCTAATGCACCAAGCAAGAAGTAACCAAAGCTGATCAGAGAGTCCAACCCAAAACTAGTGCATCACCTTCTCTAGGACTTGTACACAAGATTGTCAGACTGCAATGTGCACAAGTGACTTTCTGCGATTATGAGAAGTGTGTCAAATGAGAGACTAGTGCCCTGTATTTATAGTAATCCTAGTAGGCTTGCTTGGGCCGACTTCTCATTCTGGGTACTAATTAATTCATATTAATTATCTCTCTTCAGCTGACATCTCTTCTAGGGTTACGTTCATTTCTTTTCTTTCTTCTGGAACATTCTAATCTTGTCAAAGGTCACAATGGAGGTTCATACCTCCCGAAGCTACCATAATATCAACACTCCCTCGTAGCTAGGGAGGTATGGTCTTGAGCACAAACAAACCATTCAACTGGTAGCATTACGAGCACCATCATTATTATCCAACTGGATAATCTCCATGACAACAGGTACAATATCAATTGATAGAACACAACTGTGTTTATCCATGGTAGTACACAACTACTCAAACCGTGACACATAGTCACAAACAATGGAACATATCCACCACAGTAGAATATCTCTATTGTCTAGAGACATGCAGTCTCCATAACAATCATTTGTTATCAACCTACACAGAAAATATTGTTATGATATAAACTGAATCATCTGGGCCATTCTTTCACTCACATATGTGAGATATGAAAGATCATCTGCCCTCAGAGTAGAACATCAATGATGGGCTATCTGAACTATTCTTCTCAAGCAAGGAAGAATAACTATCCTAATTTCTGATCCTGGACCATTCCCCACCCTGCGCCATTCCTTCAACACTAAACAAAGTGCAACTTGGAGAGAATGAGTCTGCCCTAAGGAATGCATGTCCCTAATTGTTGAACCTGGACCATTCCCCACCCCGGGCCATTCCTCCGACACTAAACAAAGTGCAGCTTGGAGAGAATGAATCCTCCCTAAGGAATGACTGTCCTGCACCAACCTCCAAATGGACCATTCCCCATGTTAACCACAATGGGAAATAGTTGTTTGGTGAGGCGGGTCAGTCTTCTTGAGTAACCCTCAAGAAGAGAGACTGCCCTAGACAATTCCCCATGTTAACCACAATGGGAAATCGTTGACTATGGGACATCAGAAATCCATCGAACCATTTTCATTACGAAAATGATCGTTCGATCTGGACCATTTTTCGAACTGGAAAATTCCTATCCGTCAGAAATCTCAAACCACTTTCCGAACTGGAAAGAATCTGCCCAAGCTGGACCATTTTTCAAACTTCAAAATGACTGTCCTCAATTCAATAATATGTCAGTGCTCCCTCCCAACCTGGAGAGTCATTTCTTCCCTTTCAATTATGGGAGTTATTTCCACGATCCCCAATTTGTCTCGGAAATATGCAAACTTTATTCTGGACAGAGGCTTTGTCAAGATATATGTTGTCTTCTCATCTATGGGGATATACTGGAGCTTTACTTCTCCTTCCTGGACTTTATCTCAAATAAAGTGGTATTTGATCTCAATATGTTTCGACCTTTCATGAAAAACTGGGTGTTTTGATAGTCTTATACAACTCTGATTGTCACAGTGTATTATGGTCAAATCTAGAACTTGATCAAATAAATCGGAGATTAGTTTTCTTAGCCATATTGCTTATGTGCATGCCTCACATGCTGTGATGTATTCTGCTTCTGTTGTGCTGAGTGCGATAGAATTTTGTTTCGTGCTGCCCCAAGATATCATAGCAGAGCCCAAGCTGAAACACATCCTTGAAGTACTCTTTCTGTCTTCTACACTTCCTGCCCAATCTGAATCTGTAAATCCCTGAAGTTGTATATCACTGGATGTGGTATATCTTAAGACATAGTTTATTGTCCCATGAATATATCTTAGGACATGCTTTGCAGCTATCCAATTCTCATGTTTAGGTTCCACCTAGAACTGGCTTAGTGTATTCACGACAAAGCAAATGTCTCGTCGAGTATTTACCAAATACATCAATGACCCAATCAATTTCCGATATAGTGATGGATCTATTGGATCAGAATCTGAATCTCTTACTTTTTTTATGTCTGTAGTCATATGAGTGTCCATGGATTTGCAATCCATCATTCCAAACTTCTGGAGAATCTTTATTGCATACTTTCCTTGTCCAAGGAATACTTCACCACGCTTCTGCCATACTTCTAGTCCCAAGTAATAATGCATGAGACCTAGATATTTCATATCAAATTCAGAAGCTAGTTCCTTTTTGCACTGGATGATCATAGATTCTTCACCTGTTAGGAATAGGTCATCAACATATAGTAGTAGAATCACTGGTGCATTGTTCACTATTTTGTAGTAAAGGTTTGGATCTGCATGACTTTTGGAGAAACCAAGTCTCGTTAGATAACTGTCTATTCTGGCATGCCAAGCTCTTGTAGCTTTCTTGAGTCCATATAAATCTTTTCTTTAATCTGCAAACGTGAGTGTCTCTGGAATGTACTTCAAACCCTTGAGGTTGTTCAATATATACTTCTTCTTCGATTGCTCCATTAAGGAAAGTTGTCTTTACATCCATCTGATGTAAACTCCATCCCATGGAGACGACAAGAGATATGATAGCTCTAACGGAAGTATATCTAGCCACTGGAGCAAATTTTTCAGCATAGTCTTCTCCCTCCTTCTGGGAGAACCCCCTAGCTATGAACCTTGCTTTATATTTATCCATGCTTTTGTTTGCTGCATGTTTGATCTTATATACCCATTTTGAAGTTACCACTGATTTTTCTTTAGGTCTAGGCACAATTTCCCATACATCATTTTTCATGATGGATTGGTGTTCTTCCATCATAGCTTCTTTCCATTGTTTCTTTTGAATTGCTTCTTCAAACGTGGTAGATTCTTCATCTAGAAGCTTTGTCGTACATGCTGCATAAATTGAGAATCTTTTAGGCTTCTTACTTTTTTTGAATGTCCCATCTGGGACATTGAGTCTTTCTGCTTCTTGCAAGGTAGCTTCAAGCCAAGCTGGTCATTTCTTGGTCTTAGGTACAATGTCTGAATCAATGGTTTCACATGGTTGCATTGGATTATCAATTTGTTCCTTTTCATCATTCTGGTTTTTTGTGCTTCCTTCAATAGGTTCTTCATACTCTTTTTCTTCTATAGTTTCTTCTATGGATTTCTTTAAATCCATCTTTTCATTGAAGGTCATGTCTCTGCTGACTTCAATCTTATATTGTTCGGGAATATATATTATATAAGCTTTGGATGATTCACTATTTCCCACGAATATGCCCTTCTTTCCTGAGGATTCTAATGTATTCCTTTTGTTCTTGGGAATGTGAGAGTAAACAAGACATCCAAAGATTCTTAGGTTTTCCACATTAGGTTTCTTACCTGAGAAGGCTTCTTCTGGAGTCATGTCCTTCAATATGCGGTGAGGACTTATGTTCTGAACATATATTGTTGTCATGGATGCTTCTCCCCATAAGAACATGGATAAACCTTGATTGTTTAGTAGTGCTTTTACAGTTTCTTCAATAGATCAGTTCTTTCTTTCTGCTACACCATTTTGTTGAGGATTATGAGAAACAGTCAGCTCCCTCCTAATCCTTGTCAATTTGCAGAATGCAACAAATTCCTTTGATGTGTATTCTCCTCCATTATCTGTTCGTAAGGTTTTGATCTTCTTGTTTGTGAGATTCTCTATCTCTTCTTTGAATTCTTGAAATTTGTTGAATACTTCATCCTTTGTCTTTAGAAGATATAGCCAAGTCTTTCTTGAGTAATCAACTATGATGATTACATAGTAAAGAGATCCTCCTAGATATTTGACTGGCATCGGACCGCAACCATCTGAGTGTATCAGATCTAGAATCTCCTTAGATATATTGTTGCTACTTGGAAATGGTTTCTTGATATTCTTTCCAAGAGCACATCCTTTGCAAATTCCTTCATGTGTAGACTACAATTATGGTATTTCTTCAACCATATTTTTGAGAAAAGGCAATGCTTGATAGTTAATATGAGCGTACCTTTTGTGCCAAAGTTCATTGGGATTGACTTCATCATGTAGAAGGGCCTCTTCATTTTGTTCTAGTAGTCTATATAGATTTCCTTCACGGGTTCCAATAACCCTAGCATTCTCTATGTTGGAGTCTTTATGCCAATATAACACTTTTCCATCTACGAAAGCTATTCGGTTTCCTTTGTCTTCTAGGCAAGATATGGATACAAGATTCTTTTCTAAACCAAGTACATATAAAACATTGCTTAACTGAACATTGTTACCTGTTTTCAACTTGACAGAGGCTTGTCCAAATCCTTCCATTGGGTAAGTGCTTTTGTCTCCAAGCTTTACCTTGTACGATGTCTTCTTCTCATTTAGATTTGAGAGTTTGGCTTGATCTCCCGTTATATGCCTCGAAGCTCCACTATCAATTATCCACATGTCATTTAGCCCATAACCTGTTAGAATATGAATGGATGTGCTCGTTTTACCATCGACAATATCACTATTGTCACCCAACCATAAGCCAAAGCCACCCTCCGAGCACCTTGACCTTGAAAGAGAGAATAAGTAACCAAAGATGATCAGAGAGTCCAACCCAAAACTAGCACAACACCTTCTCCAGGACTTGCGCACAAGACTGCCAGACTACAGTGCGCACAAGTGACTTTCTGCGATTCTGAGAAGTATGTCAAATGAGAGACTGGCATCCTGCATTTATAGTAATCCTGGTAGGCTTGCCTGGGCCAATTTCTCATTCTGGGTACTAATTAATTCATATTAATTATCTCTCTTCAGTCGACATCTCTTTTAGGGTTACGTTCATTTCTTTTCTTTCTTCCAAAACATTCTAATCTTGTCAAAGGTCACAATGGAGGTTCATACCTCCTGAAGCTACCATAATATCAACAGTCAAGTGGGTAGATTTATTTCTTTGGAGGACAATTACTAAGGGTTGATAGACAAAAAAAATTGGCTAGGGTTCTTGTTGAAGTGGATGTCAAGGAGGGTCTACCAATTGAATATGAAATCATTAGAGGGGATTTGATCTTGGTTCAGAGGTTGGATTATTGGAAGCTCTCGTTTCAATGGTTAAAGTGTCATAATGTCAGACACCTTTGGAGGAATTGTTCGGTTCAGAGGCCCAATTGGAATGTCCAACGAAATGCATGGGTCAAGAAGAAGGAAGATGACTCCCTCGCTTGTCCTTTATCTGTCGAGGAAGAAGCTGACGTAAGAGTTCAAAAGATGAAGTATGATGGTGATACAAAGATTCGAGATCCTCAATGTCATGGGATTACGGGGTCTCGCATGGAGTGGAAGGAGGTCCTCTCTTTGGATAAGCATATAGGTGAACATGGAAAAGCTATGACTCATAATAATTTTGTCTCGAATGTTATTCATGATGTCAATAGAGAGGCCTCTTTGTCGGTAGTTCAGTGCCCATGAAAGGAGTTCGATTATACACATGTCTCTGTCCAATCTGTTTTGAATCTCATTGGTTAGAATTTTGATAGTCTAGAAGGTCAAGGTATTTTTGAGAAGTTGGGGGAGTGTTCACTTCCCATATTAAGAATTCAAGGCTCTATCCTAAGCCCAATTGAGCAGCCTCCAGTCTTTCCACCTTACAAACTTTGTCCTTGAAAGTTACTTTATTTTGAAGAGGGGGGGGGAGGTTAAGGGTGGTTTAACATTATTCCCTTCTAAGCCTGGTACAGTTGGTCAGAAGTCTCATATGTCAAAAGAAAAATATCAAGCTTCAAAAGATGTAACAGAAGGAAAATAACATACTATAAAAGGGGTCCTTAGAGCTGAAAAACCCCAAAGATTGGTTCCACCATGATTGTGCTCTCTTTTAATATTAGAGGGTTCGAGGGCACCCTTAAAATATTAGTCCTTAAATGGTTGTTGATGGTTTACAAGCTTGATGTTATTCTTGTCCAAGGAGATGTTGTGTTTAGGGTCTTTGGCTGTTGAAATTCTATCTCGTTTCTTGAAGGAATGACAATTTTGCTCTATTGGTGCACAAAGAATGACTGACAAACTTGTGATTGGTTGGAACAATAGTTTTGATGCCTCTAATACTTTGTGCTTGTTTATAGGTACAATCTTAGATGGAAAGGAAAAGGACTTAGGGAAAGAGTTCTCAGTGGTAAACCTTTATGTGCCTTACAATGACATGATGCTCTTTTGGGATTCTCTGAAGGATCAACAGGGGTTGGCAAGGGACAATGTGATAGTAGGTGGAGATCTTAATCTAACCTTGAATTCGAGGGAATTCTAGGGAGATTCAGCTAGGCCCGATTCCCTGGTTGATTTCTTTGTTCGACCTTTTGAAGATTTAAATCTGGTGTATGTTTAGCCAGCCAAGGTCATCCCAACCTAGAGAAATGGTAGAAGAGGTAGTATTGGGATTTCAAAGAGGTTGGATTGGTTTCTAGTAGCATAAATGATCTTGGAGGAATTTATTAGGTATAATTCATGGGTTGGGGTTGGAGGTCTATTATATCATTAGCCAATTCTATTTCAGATAGATGATACAAATAAAAAACCGCCATCTCCTTTTAAATTTAACCATTCTCGGTTATTTGATGATGGGTTCAGAGAGAAAATTAAGAAAAAATGGGAAAAATATGATGCCTCTATAGGATCTTTGGCAATGTATCAGTTCTTGAATAACTTGATCCAAATAAAGAAATTGGTGGTTGCCTAGGCTGGAGAAAAGGCAAAAGATTCACAAAAAGAATTGAAAGGAGTGGAAGAAGCTTTATTGGTGCTATTTGATCATAATGACAGGGGGGTTTTACCGATGAAGGACTTATGGAATTAAAAGAAATTGAAGGAAAAAAGAAGGAAATCTTAGCTCGAGAGGAGGTTCAATGAAGGCTTAAAAGCATAGTTATATGAAGATAGGAGCCACAAGGATTTTTTCTTTGGAAAAAGTATTGCATATATTATTCTATATCATATATATTATTTATAAATGTTAATGTGTTGTCCCATAGTTGTGAACATAAAGTAACATATATTCATCTTCACTCTAAAGTTTATATTACTCATTCCCTAGTTATTATTTAAAAGCTCTAGTTAGCGCATCATGGTAGAGGGTGATTCCCAAGTTATTATTCAAAGCTTGAGTTAGCCCATCAAGGTAGGGGTATGGTTGAGATGCAATCCAATTGGAGATCAATTATGCCCCTTCATGCCATTATGATCCTAGTTAGTAATTTCCAACCTTCACCCATGTTCATGGTGCTGGGAATTCTACTACAAAGGGTATGATGGGGATGATAATTTAGCCAATGAGGACCTCATAGTACATAATGAGTATCCCTCCACAATGACTTTGATAGTGTTTCACCCATGGCATTGATGATCCCCATGTATATGTGTTTCTTTCCTTGGGTTTTTGTCATAATGACACTATAAGGCTCAATATGTAGTTTTTTTTAAGGTGGAAAAACATATTGTAACTAACAATGAGGATAATCATCATTGATTGATATCCACTAATGCAAACTGACTTATCATTGTTATTCAAGGAAAATGGAAAATCATACCACCTGTAATACCCACTATCAATTTGTTTCCTTTTATCCATTAATATTGTATTTTATATTTATATTATATTTTAAATCACTATAATTATAATTATTTAAGTTTTTTTTAGAAAATATAAATTATTTACATTTTATTTAATAAAAAATAAGTTAATAAAACCATATTTTTTTCAAAAACTTTAAAATCTCACTCCGTGTCATGGTGTAGCTTAAGGTAAATAAAAATAAAACATCTTTAGAAAAGCATTGTGAGATTATCATTTTCTAAGAGTTGAAACCGAGAGCACTTCAACTGAAATTACATTTCAATATAATGTTTAATACTATGTAACGGACCGTTATGTTAAAAACTGCCAGTGACCTTGCCTTAATGTAATTACATCGACATAGAAAATTGTAAAAGTATAATATTTAAAATTATATACAATGATCGCGTGGCCTAATGGATAAGGCGCTCGCCTCCGGAGCGGGAGATTGTGGGTTCGAGTCCCACCGTGATCGCGTGGCCTAATGGATAAGGCGCTCAACCCCGAAAGGGCATAAGTTGAATCTGTTTATTTAGCTATTCAGCCATTTAAAAAAAATAAAATTTAAATGGAATAATTTTATTAAATTAAAATCAATCCCATACCATCTTCACTCAATGTCTCGTAATACCATTTTCGAAAATATTTTTTATATGGAATATTTTTATTAAATTAAAATCAATCTCATACCATCTTCACTCAATGTCTGGTAATACCATCTTCAAAATGAGGAATGTTTGGTAATACAATCTTCAAAATGAGGAAAAGTATTGGAGAGTTTCCCAAGATATATATTTTATTGGAAAAAAATATTATTAAATTAAAAAAAACATGAATTTATTATAAAAAAAAAAAAATTTTCCAATGGAAAAAAATGAGTGAAGCCCTCCCAATACTTCTCTATATTTCATGGATGAAGAGAAGTAGAGAGTTTCCCAAGATATATCTTCCATAAAAAAAAATCACTAAATTAAAAAAAAAATACGAGTTTATTAGATATCTAAATCATGTGAAACCTTCTAAGTACTTCCCCTTATTTCATGGATGGTAAACATGGTAAACCGATGCTTCACCCAGGAGAATCTGAGTTGTTCTAGACCAATTGAACTAACCCTTGGAGCTAAGTTTATTATGTATATATTAACTTCTTTTCTAACAATATGACAATAATGAACCTAATTTTGTCTCTTTCTATTCACCATGATGTTTAATCATGTTAACATCTATAGGGTATTATGAATAATTAAGAAATAAATTAAATCATATACACTTAGCTCAAAGTGATTTATCTTTCCTTATCTTAATTATTTATCTTTAAGAAATAAATTTAAATGTAATCATATACCCTTGGTTCAAAGTGATTCATCTTTCCTTATTTTAATTATTTATCTTACCTATTTCCTTATGTAGTAAGAAATTTCCAATTTTATATTAAATACATTCATTTCATTATTATTATTATTATTATTATTATTATTATTATTATTATTATGTAGAACATTATATTATTCAATTTCATGTTATATCTATTATTTATAAATGTTAATATGTTGTTCCATGTTGTATGTATTATGGTTGGAATGGGAAATGGGGAGGGACTAGGGTTTGAGTTTAATATTATTTAGATATAAATATAAGAGTTTGATCATCAATATGTGTGTTATTTAAAGGATATCTTGTCAAAGCATCAGATTTTTGTCATTTATTTAAATGTCGCTTCTCGGTGAATAAGTTGTCATCTTCACCAAAGGGTGGTTTTGCGACATTTTGTCTTCACACAAAATCTTTAGATTAGGGGTTGAGCATGAATTTCGTTGGATTGTCTATCCTTCAGGTACTATGGGAGGATGCTTTACATGCTCTGTGAGCTAGGTAGATGACTATATCTTGGGTAATAGTAATGCCTTTGTGCTAGAGGTTGGAGTTAATGCTTTTGAAGTGGCTATAGACCATGGTTATAATCCCTTGAACTTTCACATCTAGAGTTTGGTGTTAGCCTTCCAAATGTTACTTCCATTGCCAAGGAGTTAAGTCTAGATTTGCAGGAAACCTAGGAGATTTGATTGGTGGGTGGAGTAGGGTTCATTGGTGGTAACCTTGATATTGACCTCTTGTAGGGTCATAAGATCGCTTTGAAGAAAGGGGAAAGAGCAAGGAAATGTATGAAAGTGTTGAAGTGTAGAGATGATGAAGCTAGGCTAGTTGTAGGGGACAACTTGAAGGTTGATCAGATCCTCTAGCTCATTGGTAAAACTCTAATAGGTAAGTTTCAAGGTACACTTACCTATATCTTCATGGTAAGTGAGTTGATTTACTATTTATAGGAGATTGGTAAGTGTACTTTGAATTTGTTAGGGAATCCCACCACAACTACCCTTCGGTACCAGGGGTGGTTGACTACACATGATCTTGGGCTGGTAGAGGATTTAATGCATCATTGGGGCAACGTTTCACTTTGATCTAAGAAACCATATTAGGCACACAGATGAACTGATTTGGGCTAAAAACTAGGTTGATGGTTTTTACACTGCAAAATTGGGCTATTGTGATTTACATGGAATAGACAACCAAGAGGTTAAATGGTGGTAGCCCAAAATTTGGAAGAATAAATCTCCCTTGAAGTACTCATGTGAGAAATGGCAGGAATAATAAGGCAAGTCCTAGGATATGTTTACTTTATCAAAAGGTAGATGAAACAACTATACTCCTCTTTTTAGAATGTCCATATGCACAACAAACTTGGAGGGATATGGATCAATGACTAGGAATAAAAAATCTCTAGAATAAGGTGGGCCTAGAGGACCATATGAAGGTTTGATATGACAAGGTTGAGTTGAAAAGATTTAGGACTATACCCTTTTTAGTCCTCTAGGGCATCTAAATTGCAAGAAATGTCATTGATTTTTTAGAATAGATCAATTCCCACTTTCCAAATAAGTGCATAGGTATGTGCCATGCTTCAACAATGTAAGTTTCCTCATAAACCTCTGGCTAGCAAACAAGTGGGTGAAGTTTTGGTGGACAAGTCAATTGCTTGTGGGTACTTCAATGGAGCCTGCTAGGGTCCAAATTCTATATGAAACATTGTAGGTGTTCTTTATTTCTCAAACTCTCATTATTATCAATTCAAAACTAATCTAGGTAGGGGTATCGATGACTTCAAAGAATTTATGGATCTCAAATATTTGTTGAAGATAACCTTGGATAACACCTGCAAGTCTTTGTAGATTACTTATTGATAATCACTTGGATGAACAATCAACTCTAGTTGGTCAATTACTTCTTCAGGAAATACTTAATGGACAAATCTTCAAATCTAGATAGAAACTATGTTATTTTAAAGATTCTAGCTGATAATGTAATTTTACCAACTTATGGAGTTTGTAATATGATAACATTTGAACATTTAAATTGTTTAATTGATTAGTCTTATCTTGGACATCTCTATAATTGTGTTCTTATATCATTTTTTTATTTGGGTTTTGATGGATCTAAAAGACTTATGTTTGCATGTTGTAATATACCATAAACACCTAAAGTGTGTGTTTTTTTGGAAAAAATATTATATCTATTATTTAAATGTTAATGTGTTGTTTCATGTTATATCTATTATTTATAAATATCATTACCTTGTTTGATAATTAATCTTTCTAAATATATGAATTAACAAATATTGAGAGGGATAAAAATAATCAACTATAATTTTATTATTAATAATATATATAATTTCAATTTTTACATATTTATATTTTTTATATTTATATTTTTTATATTTTAATTTAAATATAAGTGATTTAAAATTTATAATTATATATAGTTTTAATATCATTTGTTTTTATAATTGAAAAAGTCAAATACATAATAAATTGAAAATATTCATTTTTATAATAAGTAATAAAAAATATGGTTTCCTTTAAAGTAAGAGAACCAACTCAAAATGAAGCGTACTAGATTTAAAAATGCATAAAAGTGATAAGAAACTCGTTAAGGTGAATCCTTCTAAGCTATATATATTAACCATTAAAATTATATCATTCCAAATTCAAACCATTAAAGCTATATCATTCCAAATTAAAGAAGCCAATATTTCTGGACTCTTAACATGAATAATGGAACACAAAATTTATCACCGGTGTAAAAGTGTATAACAAACTCGTTAAGGTGAATCCTTCTAAGCTATACATATTAACCATTAAAATTATATCATTCCAAATTCAAACCATTAAAGTTATATCATTCCAAATTAAAGAAGCCAATATTTATGGACTCTTAACATGAATAATGGAACACAAACTTGAACAAGTTATTTTAAATTGTCAATTAGGTTTAGTTTGGGTGGTTGAGAAGAACGATTCTTATTCTCTCCACTCAGGTTCAATTCTTGTGACATGTTGAGTTCAAAATCTTGGTTATTGTTAACGAAGCAAATCTTTGGTGGAAAGAAGACTTTGAGATAAACATTAATTTAAATTTTAAAAAGTTGTTTTAAGTTTAAGGTTTTTTTTTTATGAGTTTATTTTTTATGGTGTCTTAAAGGACAATATAGATGGCAAACAATATCATTTGGGATTTTCCCCTTATTTTTATAGGTTTATTTTTTATGGTGTTTTGGATGGCAATTTAAGTTGTAAACAATATTATTTTTTTTCAGTTAATATATAGTAGGTGAGAAACCTTGAGTCACTAAACAAATTCTTCAGAGCACAAAATCAAGTTAACAACTCATAAATAAATCATATATACCTCATAAACAATCAATTTATGAAAAAAACATATCATAAATTGGAATTTAAATCCAAATGAGAGAGAAAAACAATCAATTTACTAAAAAAACATATCATAAAGTAGAATTTAAATCCTGGGAGAGAAAAACAATCAATTTACTAAAAAAACATATTATAAAATAAAATTTAAATCCAAATAAAAGAGAAACAATTTTCCCTCGACCATTTAAATTATACCTAATTAACTTATATTAAAAAAACTAACACCTCACAAATTTTGAATTGGCCACTTAAAACATAACTCCAAATTACCTTTCTTTCTAGTATCAATTATGAAGAAAGATGATTCCCAAATATTTATAGTATCAGTTATGAAGAAAAATGATTCCCAAATTATTATTGAAAACTTGACTTAACCCACGATGAATGTAAGGGCCAACATCATAGCCTCTTTTTTCAACTCCAATCTGGCTAGTTATATTGTATTTTTGCGCTTACTATTTATGTTTATAATTTGTTCAGTTGACTTCAAAAGAGTCGAACAGAATAATAAAATTTCCAGAAACTTCAAAATCTCAATGTCAAACACAAAATTTGAGTAATTTTTCAGGTAAATAAAAATTAGACATCTTCAGAAAAGTACCGTAGATCGTCATTTTTTAAAAGTTAAAATCTATAGCTTTTAACTGAAATTACATTTTTACATATAACACGATGTAACTGATTGTTATGTTAAAAACTGCGAGTGAAATTGCCGTAATTTAATTGGTATAGATTCGCTGGAATTCATCCCCAAAGTTGCATTGGACATTGTGAGTTCGAGTCCCAATGTGATCAAGAATACTGAATTAGATTTTAATCTATTTAACGATAAATTTCAATAAAATTTACATGGACCAAATAATAAATTGTTAATCAATTAACAAATGGTGTAAATACCATTTTTTAAAAATGCTAACTACTTTTGAAAATAAAAATATTTTTTTTTAACTACTTCAGAAAAAAATAATGAAAAGGCGTAAATCCCGTTTCTGGAAAATGTTTATCATTAGATTTTAATCTATTTAATGAAGAATGTCAATAAAATTTACATGGACCGAATTCAAGAAACAAATTGTTAATCAATTAACAAATGGCGTAAATCCCATTTTTAAATGTTTAACTACTTCGTAAATAATAATAAAAACCTTTAACTACTTCACAAATAAAAAAATTATAATAAGGAATAAATCCCGTTTAAAAAATGTTTAACTACTTCGTAAATGAAAAAATAATCTTTAACTACTTTACAAATAAAAAAATTATGAAAAAAAGAGTAAATCCCGTTTCTGGAAAATATTTAACTAATAAAATACAAATATTTAACTACTTCAAATATAAAGATAAAAGGCACTTAAATAAAGAATTTCATATGAGAAAATTGAATAATTTTTACTAAAATTCATAAATAAAAATAAAATTATTAAAAAATATTCCCGCGTTTTCTTCTAATTTAGGGTGTAAAAAGAATTTATTAAAATTATTTAAACAAATTATATGAAAATTATATGAAGCTTCTTTAAAGAACAAAAAGCTTCCGCTATACCCTAGCGGAAGTTACAGTGTCCCTACTTATTCAAGGAAACAAAGAAAGGAAAAGTATAACAGAAACAAGAAACTGAAACTAAAATGTCACAGAGAAAGGAAGAAACAAAGAAAGGAAAAGTATAACAGAAACAAGAAACTGAAACTAAAATGTCACCATCTCCAGATTGAACAAAGAAAGGACTAGTATACCAGAAAGGACTAGAATACCAGAAACAAGAAACTGAAACTAAAATGAACAAAGAAAGAAACAAGAAACTGAAACTAAAATGAACAAAGAAAGGACTAGTATACCAGAAACAAGAAACTGAAACTAAAATGCCGCTATCTCCAGATTGAAATGAAATGATTAAAAGACAAAGAAAACGAAAAATGCTTAATGAATTATTTGTAACTTACATTTGTATCATCGAATTTTGCCGCATATTTACCCAAGCTCTCAAAATATCTTGTCTCAGAGCTACTGAATCCCTTTAGAAATCTTTTCCATTATAAAAACTACCGTAACACAATTTCAAAAAATCTCCGCAGATCTTTTAAATCTCTGAAATTGAGATATATGCATCTTTAAAAGAAAAAAAGAAAAACAACTTAGAAATCGCTTCAAAATCAGACTCAAAAGGCCATTATCAATGGCTGGCTGGCTAGCTAGCTGCAAGTAAACTTAGTAACAGCCTTGGTGCCCTCGGATACCGCGTGCTTGGCCAATTCCCCTGGGAAAATAAGCCTGGCGGCAGTCTGAATCTCCCTGGAAGTAACGGTGGGCTTGTGGTTATAAGTCGCAAGGCGGCAGGCCTCCGCTGCGAGTTTTTCAAAGATGTCGTTGACGAAAGAATTCATGATGCCCATGGCCTTCGAAGATATTCCGGTGTCGGGATGGACCTGCTTCAAGACCTTGAATATGTAGGCTTTGTATGTCTCGGTCACTTTCTTTGTTCGTCTCTTCCTGCGCCCGCCGGACGACGGCGAAGATGATATCTCCGACACCGCCTTCTGTAAATTCGACAGCGGCTGCTTCCCGCCTTTGTTGGCCTTGGCATGAGCCGCTGGATCCATTAATGGCTGCCTGCCTCAAAGCTTTTTCTTGAAAGAAAGAAGGGGTATCACAAGAAAATTACAGAGGCTTCTTCACTGTTCTTTGCATTGGGAGATTCTATGAATGGGTTTAAGGGATTTTATATGGAATTGGAGGGGATCAAGAGAGAGACAGAAATGGAAGGTTGGGGTTGGCCGTTATGACAAAGAAATAGGAGAGGGCAATGAAAGAATGGCGGTGGGGTTTGTTCTGTTAGGGGAAAGACTTTTCTCCCAATAGAGAAGTGCCATTTTGGAGCTTTAGTTGGAGTGAAAATTGGAAAGTTTATTATTTTATTTTTTTGCTTTTTGGCTATCAAACGGTAGGCAACATTTACGAGATAAAATTGTTTGTTAATAATTATTATTGTATATGGAATCCTTTAAATGTGGTTTTATGTTAGGGTTGGAGTTGGTTTATTAATATGGTAACTTGCTATTTAATAAAGTTAAATTTATATTTTTTAATAATTAATTTTGCATATGAATCATATATTAATATGATAAACTTATAATTTAAATTTAAATGATAAGTTGATTTTAATAATATGGTAATTTTTAATTTTAAACACAATAAAGTTGATTTTAATAATATTGCTGGTTTTGACTCTCCATTATAATTTCGAGTTTGATGTTCATCATTTAAAAAATTTTAAATCGTAATTACGGTAACTTCCTATAAGTTGATCTTAGTAAGTTTAAGTTTGAATTTGGTTATTAATATGGTAACTCCCCAAAGGTGAAGGAAATTGACTATATTTTGTAAATTATGTGTAATTTTCAGGATATACAAGCGAGATATATTATGGGTTGTTACACATTTTAAAGAGTAGGAGGAATATACCTTCACGTCTAGAACTTTGGCCTTCTCAACATTGTTACACATCTTTTGATTGTGAGCCATCTCTTAGGTTTATTAGTCAATTGTTAG
>ML791392.1:391297-431405 GCA_009831015.1 Picea engelmannii
TATCTAAATCATGTGAAACCTTCTAAGTACTTCCCCTTATTTCATGGATGGTAAACATGGTAAACCGATGCTTCACCCAGGAGAATCTGAGTTGTTCTAGACCAATTGAACTAACCCTTGGAGCTAAGTTTATTATGTATATATTAACTTCTTTTCTAACAATATGACAATAATGAACCTAATTTTGTCTCTTTCTATTCACCATGATGTTTAATCATGTTAACATCTATAGGGTATTATGAATAATTAAGAAATAAATTAAATCATATACACTTAGCTCAAAGTGATTTATCTTTCCTTATCTTAATTATTTATCTTTAAGAAATAAATTTAAATGTAATCATATACCCTTGGTTCAAAGTGATTCATCTTTCCTTATTTTAATTATTTATCTTACCTATTTCCTTATGTAGTAAGAAATTTCCAATTTTATATTAAATACATTCATTTCATTATTATTATTATTATTATTATTATTATTATTATTATTATTATGTAGAACATTATATTATTCAATTTCATGTTATATCTATTATTTATAAATGTTAATATGTTGTTCCATGTTGTATGTATTATGGTTGGAATGGGAAATGGGGAGGGACTAGGGTTTGAGTTTAATATTATTTAGATATAAATATAAGAGTTTGATCATCAATATGTGTGTTATTTAAAGGATATCTTGTCAAAGCATCAGATTTTTGTCATTTATTTAAATGTCGCTTCTCGGTGAATAAGTTGTCATCTTCACCAAAGGGTGGTTTTGCGACATTTTGTCTTCACACAAAATCTTTAGATTAGGGGTTGAGCATGAATTTCGTTGGATTGTCTATCCTTCAGGTACTATGGGAGGATGCTTTACATGCTCTGTGAGCTAGGTAGATGACTATATCTTGGGTAATAGTAATGCCTTTGTGCTAGAGGTTGGAGTTAATGCTTTTGAAGTGGCTATAGACCATGGTTATAATCCCTTGAACTTTCACATCTAGAGTTTGGTGTTAGCCTTCCAAATGTTACTTCCATTGCCAAGGAGTTAAGTCTAGATTTGCAGGAAACCTAGGAGATTTGATTGGTGGGTGGAGTAGGGTTCATTGGTGGTAACCTTGATATTGACCTCTTGTAGGGTCATAAGATCGCTTTGAAGAAAGGGGAAAGAGCAAGGAAATGTATGAAAGTGTTGAAGTGTAGAGATGATGAAGCTAGGCTAGTTGTAGGGGACAACTTGAAGGTTGATCAGATCCTCTAGCTCATTGGTAAAACTCTAATAGGTAAGTTTCAAGGTACACTTACCTATATCTTCATGGTAAGTGAGTTGATTTACTATTTATAGGAGATTGGTAAGTGTACTTTGAATTTGTTAGGGAATCCCACCACAACTACCCTTCGGTACCAGGGGTGGTTGACTACACATGATCTTGGGCTGGTAGAGGATTTAATGCATCATTGGGGCAACGTTTCACTTTGATCTAAGAAACCATATTAGGCACACAGATGAACTGATTTGGGCTAAAAACTAGGTTGATGGTTTTTACACTGCAAAATTGGGCTATTGTGATTTACATGGAATAGACAACCAAGAGGTTAAATGGTGGTAGCCCAAAATTTGGAAGAATAAATCTCCCTTGAAGTACTCATGTGAGAAATGGCAGGAATAATAAGGCAAGTCCTAGGATATGTTTACTTTATCAAAAGGTAGATGAAACAACTATACTCCTCTTTTTAGAATGTCCATATGCACAACAAACTTGGAGGGATATGGATCAATGACTAGGAATAAAAAATCTCTAGAATAAGGTGGGCCTAGAGGACCATATGAAGGTTTGATATGACAAGGTTGAGTTGAAAAGATTTAGGACTATACCCTTTTTAGTCCTCTAGGGCATCTAAATTGCAAGAAATGTCATTGATTTTTTAGAATAGATCAATTCCCACTTTCCAAATAAGTGCATAGGTATGTGCCATGCTTCAACAATGTAAGTTTCCTCATAAACCTCTGGCTAGCAAACAAGTGGGTGAAGTTTTGGTGGACAAGTCAATTGCTTGTGGGTACTTCAATGGAGCCTGCTAGGGTCCAAATTCTATATGAAACATTGTAGGTGTTCTTTATTTCTCAAACTCTCATTATTATCAATTCAAAACTAATCTAGGTAGGGGTATCGATGACTTCAAAGAATTTATGGATCTCAAATATTTGTTGAAGATAACCTTGGATAACACCTGCAAGTCTTTGTAGATTACTTATTGATAATCACTTGGATGAACAATCAACTCTAGTTGGTCAATTACTTCTTCAGGAAATACTTAATGGACAAATCTTCAAATCTAGATAGAAACTATGTTATTTTAAAGATTCTAGCTGATAATGTAATTTTACCAACTTATGGAGTTTGTAATATGATAACATTTGAACATTTAAATTGTTTAATTGATTAGTCTTATCTTGGACATCTCTATAATTGTGTTCTTATATCATTTTTTTATTTGGGTTTTGATGGATCTAAAAGACTTATGTTTGCATGTTGTAATATACCATAAACACCTAAAGTGTGTGTTTTTTTGGAAAAAATATTATATCTATTATTTAAATGTTAATGTGTTGTTTCATGTTATATCTATTATTTATAAATATCATTACCTTGTTTGATAATTAATCTTTCTAAATATATGAATTAACAAATATTGAGAGGGATAAAAATAATCAACTATAATTTTATTATTAATAATATATATAATTTCAATTTTTACATATTTATATTTTTTATATTTATATTTTTTATATTTTAATTTAAATATAAGTGATTTAAAATTTATAATTATATATAGTTTTAATATCATTTGTTTTTATAATTGAAAAAGTCAAATACATAATAAATTGAAAATATTCATTTTTATAATAAGTAATAAAAAATATGGTTTCCTTTAAAGTAAGAGAACCAACTCAAAATGAAGCGTACTAGATTTAAAAATGCATAAAAGTGATAAGAAACTCGTTAAGGTGAATCCTTCTAAGCTATATATATTAACCATTAAAATTATATCATTCCAAATTCAAACCATTAAAGCTATATCATTCCAAATTAAAGAAGCCAATATTTCTGGACTCTTAACATGAATAATGGAACACAAAATTTATCACCGGTGTAAAAGTGTATAACAAACTCGTTAAGGTGAATCCTTCTAAGCTATACATATTAACCATTAAAATTATATCATTCCAAATTCAAACCATTAAAGTTATATCATTCCAAATTAAAGAAGCCAATATTTATGGACTCTTAACATGAATAATGGAACACAAACTTGAACAAGTTATTTTAAATTGTCAATTAGGTTTAGTTTGGGTGGTTGAGAAGAACGATTCTTATTCTCTCCACTCAGGTTCAATTCTTGTGACATGTTGAGTTCAAAATCTTGGTTATTGTTAACGAAGCAAATCTTTGGTGGAAAGAAGACTTTGAGATAAACATTAATTTAAATTTTAAAAAGTTGTTTTAAGTTTAAGGTTTTTTTTTTATGAGTTTATTTTTTATGGTGTCTTAAAGGACAATATAGATGGCAAACAATATCATTTGGGATTTTCCCCTTATTTTTATAGGTTTATTTTTTATGGTGTTTTGGATGGCAATTTAAGTTGTAAACAATATTATTTTTTTTCAGTTAATATATAGTAGGTGAGAAACCTTGAGTCACTAAACAAATTCTTCAGAGCACAAAATCAAGTTAACAACTCATAAATAAATCATATATACCTCATAAACAATCAATTTATGAAAAAAACATATCATAAATTGGAATTTAAATCCAAATGAGAGAGAAAAACAATCAATTTACTAAAAAAACATATCATAAAGTAGAATTTAAATCCTGGGAGAGAAAAACAATCAATTTACTAAAAAAACATATTATAAAATAAAATTTAAATCCAAATAAAAGAGAAACAATTTTCCCTCGACCATTTAAATTATACCTAATTAACTTATATTAAAAAAACTAACACCTCACAAATTTTGAATTGGCCACTTAAAACATAACTCCAAATTACCTTTCTTTCTAGTATCAATTATGAAGAAAGATGATTCCCAAATATTTATAGTATCAGTTATGAAGAAAAATGATTCCCAAATTATTATTGAAAACTTGACTTAACCCACGATGAATGTAAGGGCCAACATCATAGCCTCTTTTTTCAACTCCAATCTGGCTAGTTATATTGTATTTTTGCGCTTACTATTTATGTTTATAATTTGTTCAGTTGACTTCAAAAGAGTCGAACAGAATAATAAAATTTCCAGAAACTTCAAAATCTCAATGTCAAACACAAAATTTGAGTAATTTTTCAGGTAAATAAAAATTAGACATCTTCAGAAAAGTACCGTAGATCGTCATTTTTTAAAAGTTAAAATCTATAGCTTTTAACTGAAATTACATTTTTACATATAACACGATGTAACTGATTGTTATGTTAAAAACTGCGAGTGAAATTGCCGTAATTTAATTGGTATAGATTCGCTGGAATTCATCCCCAAAGTTGCATTGGACATTGTGAGTTCGAGTCCCAATGTGATCAAGAATACTGAATTAGATTTTAATCTATTTAACGATAAATTTCAATAAAATTTACATGGACCAAATAATAAATTGTTAATCAATTAACAAATGGTGTAAATACCATTTTTTAAAAATGCTAACTACTTTTGAAAATAAAAATATTTTTTTTTAACTACTTCAGAAAAAAATAATGAAAAGGCGTAAATCCCGTTTCTGGAAAATGTTTATCATTAGATTTTAATCTATTTAATGAAGAATGTCAATAAAATTTACATGGACCGAATTCAAGAAACAAATTGTTAATCAATTAACAAATGGCGTAAATCCCATTTTTAAATGTTTAACTACTTCGTAAATAATAATAAAAACCTTTAACTACTTCACAAATAAAAAAATTATAATAAGGAATAAATCCCGTTTAAAAAATGTTTAACTACTTCGTAAATGAAAAAATAATCTTTAACTACTTTACAAATAAAAAAATTATGAAAAAAAGAGTAAATCCCGTTTCTGGAAAATATTTAACTAATAAAATACAAATATTTAACTACTTCAAATATAAAGATAAAAGGCACTTAAATAAAGAATTTCATATGAGAAAATTGAATAATTTTTACTAAAATTCATAAATAAAAATAAAATTATTAAAAAATATTCCCGCGTTTTCTTCTAATTTAGGGTGTAAAAAGAATTTATTAAAATTATTTAAACAAATTATATGAAAATTATATGAAGCTTCTTTAAAGAACAAAAAGCTTCCGCTATACCCTAGCGGAAGTTACAGTGTCCCTACTTATTCAAGGAAACAAAGAAAGGAAAAGTATAACAGAAACAAGAAACTGAAACTAAAATGTCACAGAGAAAGGAAGAAACAAAGAAAGGAAAAGTATAACAGAAACAAGAAACTGAAACTAAAATGTCACCATCTCCAGATTGAACAAAGAAAGGACTAGTATACCAGAAAGGACTAGAATACCAGAAACAAGAAACTGAAACTAAAATGAACAAAGAAAGAAACAAGAAACTGAAACTAAAATGAACAAAGAAAGGACTAGTATACCAGAAACAAGAAACTGAAACTAAAATGCCGCTATCTCCAGATTGAAATGAAATGATTAAAAGACAAAGAAAACGAAAAATGCTTAATGAATTATTTGTAACTTACATTTGTATCATCGAATTTTGCCGCATATTTACCCAAGCTCTCAAAATATCTTGTCTCAGAGCTACTGAATCCCTTTAGAAATCTTTTCCATTATAAAAACTACCGTAACACAATTTCAAAAAATCTCCGCAGATCTTTTAAATCTCTGAAATTGAGATATATGCATCTTTAAAAGAAAAAAAGAAAAACAACTTAGAAATCGCTTCAAAATCAGACTCAAAAGGCCATTATCAATGGCTGGCTGGCTAGCTAGCTGCAAGTAAACTTAGTAACAGCCTTGGTGCCCTCGGATACCGCGTGCTTGGCCAATTCCCCTGGGAAAATAAGCCTGGCGGCAGTCTGAATCTCCCTGGAAGTAACGGTGGGCTTGTGGTTATAAGTCGCAAGGCGGCAGGCCTCCGCTGCGAGTTTTTCAAAGATGTCGTTGACGAAAGAATTCATGATGCCCATGGCCTTCGAAGATATTCCGGTGTCGGGATGGACCTGCTTCAAGACCTTGAATATGTAGGCTTTGTATGTCTCGGTCACTTTCTTTGTTCGTCTCTTCCTGCGCCCGCCGGACGACGGCGAAGATGATATCTCCGACACCGCCTTCTGTAAATTCGACAGCGGCTGCTTCCCGCCTTTGTTGGCCTTGGCATGAGCCGCTGGATCCATTAATGGCTGCCTGCCTCAAAGCTTTTTCTTGAAAGAAAGAAGGGGTATCACAAGAAAATTACAGAGGCTTCTTCACTGTTCTTTGCATTGGGAGATTCTATGAATGGGTTTAAGGGATTTTATATGGAATTGGAGGGGATCAAGAGAGAGACAGAAATGGAAGGTTGGGGTTGGCCGTTATGACAAAGAAATAGGAGAGGGCAATGAAAGAATGGCGGTGGGGTTTGTTCTGTTAGGGGAAAGACTTTTCTCCCAATAGAGAAGTGCCATTTTGGAGCTTTAGTTGGAGTGAAAATTGGAAAGTTTATTATTTTATTTTTTTGCTTTTTGGCTATCAAACGGTAGGCAACATTTACGAGATAAAATTGTTTGTTAATAATTATTATTGTATATGGAATCCTTTAAATGTGGTTTTATGTTAGGGTTGGAGTTGGTTTATTAATATGGTAACTTGCTATTTAATAAAGTTAAATTTATATTTTTTAATAATTAATTTTGCATATGAATCATATATTAATATGATAAACTTATAATTTAAATTTAAATGATAAGTTGATTTTAATAATATGGTAATTTTTAATTTTAAACACAATAAAGTTGATTTTAATAATATTGCTGGTTTTGACTCTCCATTATAATTTCGAGTTTGATGTTCATCATTTAAAAAATTTTAAATCGTAATTACGGTAACTTCCTATAAGTTGATCTTAGTAAGTTTAAGTTTGAATTTGGTTATTAATATGGTAACTCCCCAAAGGTGAAGGAAATTGACTATATTTTGTAAATTATGTGTAATTTTCAGGATATACAAGCGAGATATATTATGGGTTGTTACAC
This sequence comes from Picea engelmannii, assembly GCA_009831015.1. Classification (NCBI taxonomy): domain Eukaryota; kingdom Viridiplantae; phylum Streptophyta; class Pinopsida; order Pinales; family Pinaceae; genus Picea; species Picea engelmannii. Next base: position 398,502 of record ML791392.1, read on the forward strand.
ATTTTAAAGAGTAGGAGGAATATACCTTCACGTCTAGAACTTTGGCCTTCTCAACATTGTTACACATCTTTTGATTGTGAGCCATCTCTTAGGTTTATTAGTCAATTGTTAGCAAAACTTATTATTATTATAATTATTATTAATTTTGTAGAAATTTTAAGGGATGTTTGGCCATATTTGTAGATGGCATCTGAATAAACTCGTGCTCCTCATTTAGGGGGAATTCGAATTGGATAGCTGCCAACATAAAGGCACAACACATTATCACTTGTTCCCATGCAATGTTTGTAATGTACTTGGGTACATCTCTCTTTAAGATTAGGGCTTAATCACAACAAATCCATTTCTCATATGAAATCAAAAATATAAAACACATAAACATGTTATTTACACTTATCTCGTAATTCCTCGCACAATGCCTAAATCCTTCTACAATAGGTTAAATCCTCATTTGCAAATTGGAGGAACTAATAAGGCATTAATTACATAAATCAATCTCATATAACATTAAGAAAATTATCATATACTTATTTGCAAGTAAAAGACTAATCATCCACGTGAAAATCATACATTGGATGTATAGTAAGGAAATCCCATAGGATGTATAGTATAGTTAGTGGGTAGTCATTGTAAAAATGGTCCTCTTAATTAAATAAGGCTTACAAAGTAGTTGATCCCCATTATTGTTGGGACCACTAATAGTTATGGTTTTTGCTATTAAGAAGCTATTTACAGAGCTAGAAGGCTATGATATGTTTTGGGAAGTGTTGTTATTGTAAGTGGACCTTGCACATAGGAGGTTTTCCCCTTGAAGAAGGATGTGAACATTGCTCACTCTTTGAAGATATTTAATAAAAGGGACATATTCTGCGAGTTTAATATTATTTCCCTTGTATTTTCTTTTCCACATTTAATTTTTTTGATTATTGTTCATGTTTTGCTATTTTTGTTGATCAAGTATGCTACAAGTGATATCAAAGCTCTTTCTCGTGCCAAAATGAATTTGAATTTTAGAATTTTTTCAAGGCTGGAGATGTGTTTCGACATCTTTAAATAACACATATATCTTTTATTTGTTGGGAAAATTTATGGTTGGGGAAGAATACATGCAATAAATACAAAGTGACATCACTTGGTTGGACACCCTTGTAACCCCTGTTGGTACTCCTTCGAGTAGTACTGCATTAGAAAACACTTATATATGGATTTGTTTTCCACGCACCCTCGGGTATATCAAAAGTTCCCTAAGTGCACTTGAAACCATCCTTAAATTTTTTGGCCATCTTGTTGCTATAACACATCGATAGCAACACTTAAGGAGATCACTTTCTAATACCTAGGAATGGGGTATTATGGATAAGGGTATGGTCTATCATCCTTAGTTAGTGCCTTGAGAGATTGGACTGAGTACTACTATTGGAAACTTCCACGTATATCACAGAGCTATAACACCTAACACTCCTCTATCCTTAGGACCCTGCAAACCCTAGCCTCTACAACCTAGGCCAAAAAATCTCTCCATAAAGTGAACTATCAATAATTTGGGGATTCCATTAGTGCAATAATACTCGATTGGGAGTCATACTCCTATAAGAGTAGGACTTAAAAAAAGGGGGGGTCTCGACAACACTCTTGCGAGAGACCCATCTCAAAAGACTCCTTGTGTAGCATTAATCACCGTGGTACAACTCAAGTAACAATTTTTCAGTAGACTTGACGATACACTTGTCGGAAAACTATCTTAAAAGACCCTTTGTGATGTGTAACTACTTACATTGATATCAATATCCAATAACATTTTTTTTGTGGACCTAGGAGTACATGGTGGAAACATGGTCCTCGCATATGGATGATAGAGTTACCTCACTAGAAAATTCAGTTAGAGTGATCACTCATAGGCTAGATGACATATTACTCACTCTTGAAAAGCTTGTGGTGTAGTTCCCCCAATGAGAAGGAAAATAGGAGACTCAAATAAATCCTTTCCTCGAGGAAACCTCAATAGAAGGGGTGCATTGTAGTCAAAACCCCTTTCATGAAAATACTATGTGGCATTAGTTTCCCGAAGTAGATATCAATAATGATGCAGGAGCATCGCCTTCCAAGTCAAAAATGCATGCGTGGAGGCGAAAAAATAACATCTCAGTAGGACCGAGTTTCAAATCAAACATTTATTTCAGAGATAAATCGGTTGTTGAGATATTTTGTAAACAACATTTTAAATATGTGACCTGTTTGTAAAGTCTTACGGACTGTAAGAGATTGCAAATATGGAGTGTTGAGTCTTATCTGGAAATAATTGTTAGTTATTGTAATAGGACAAATTAGGTAACCGCTATGAGTTGATAGAATATATTTCAGACAGGACGAGAGAGCTCGTAGAGCCAGTCCTTAGATAGTTTTTTCATTGTTGTATTGTAATAGATAGACAAAGTAGAGAGAATGAGATATAGATCAGAGAGATTAGTAGAGCGGAGTAGAGTAGAAGAAACACTATGTAAATTTGTTTTCATGAATGAATAGAACATACATAATTCTCCCAAATCCTTGGACTGTGTTCATTTGATGTATGATTGAATGACTATGATATTCTGTGTGTTTGGTTATTTTCATTTTCGTTCATGTATGATTGTTCAAGATATTGACTGTATGAGTTCGTGACGAAACTGGATGAGTTTCAATTGTTTCTCTTTTGACACTCGTATGCAAGGTGTGTATCTCGAACGTAAGAAGTGCATCGACTGAGTCTCAAAGTGGCTTGGAGAAGTTCAGAGAGGACAAGAGAAACTTAGACCAGGTGCAAGGTGTGCACAACGTTAAAGAACGACCAAGCTTTGAAGAACCAATGCAGAGGAATGCCAGGTGGGCGAGAAGAATTTATTTGCAAGAAATCCTTCGATTTGAGTTATCAAAATCCTGAGAATGCAAGGTGTGCATGGGAGATCAAAATCCTTTTAAGGACCGAAGCTCAGAAGAGATAACACTTTTTTCGAGTGTTGATGAAATCCAGAGTTGGACTCATAGAAAGAACAAAGATTCGAAACCTTTGAAGATTGATAAATCTTCCAAGCGGGGAGATATCAGTTGCTCAAGAGGAGGAACAATCGTGATCGTTGGATCGTAGTGAAGAAGATCGACAGTCGTCGAATCAAAAAAAGGTGCAAGAACCTTAGCACTTCGCAGCATAGAGGAGAGAGAACCTATCGGGGTTGAACTTTGATATTTTCGGATCCCGAAGAGCCGAAAACCTGAAGTAGAACCTCAATCATCCAATCACAAGAGAAGATCTGAGTCGTCAGATTGTTCAGGGTGAACTCCGAGCGTCGAATCGTCAGAGAGGATATGTACCATCAAATATTGTGAAGTACGGGAGGAAGCAAGTTTGAAACTTGAAACACCCAAAGCGCGGAGAGCCGAAGGGCCAAAGTGAATCTGGATCATTGATCCAGGAGGTTACGTGTCAATAGGATGGAGGATCCATAGGAAGGTGGAGGTTGAAGCGTTGAAACATCTGAAGCTCGAATACCCAAAGAGACGAGAGCCATTGATTTTTTAGGAGACACTTGGCAGCAGATCTCGAGCTCCGGGGAAGTTGAAGTGGGTTTTTCAGTTTGAGAACTGAAATCACCGGAGTGCGAAGACCCGAAGTAAGATCTGGACCGTGAGATCTAAGGGAGATGTGGAGTGAATCCATGAACTCTGGGTAAAGTCCCAAAGTGATTTGCAATCGTCGGATCTAAGAGGGACGTGGTGTAGATCCATGCATTTCGAGTAAAGTCCCGAAGTGATCCTTGATCATTGGATCAGGAGGACACGCGTCAAGGGATCACAACCTTCGGATAAAATCATTTGGGTAAAGGCGAAGTTTTGAGATTTGAGATCTTAGAAGCCCGAAGACCTAGAGGATATCTTGACCGTCGATCGAGAAGAGGGTCATAGGACCATTGATATGAGTAGAAAGGTCAAATATCTAAAGTGGGAGCAGAACCATTGATTGGGCAGGACAGTTGTCAACAGATTGTGAGTTCCAGAATATTTGAGTACGAAAGAGAGTTGGGTTTGAGATTTCAAAACCCCGAAGTCCGGAGTTGCGAAAGAGATCGTAGTCGTTGATTAAAGGAGGGGCAGATCTAGTCCGTAGATTCGAAGGGCGCAGATCTAAACCGTTGATTCAGACGTTATCGTCAAGATCGCAATATCGACGATCCCATAGCATTGTGGGAACAAGAGTTGCACAGAGTTTAAAATATTGAGGGTGGGCTGCAATTCAACCATGGTTTCGCCAGAAGGACACGTGGAAGATTGAGGATAATTGTGGGCCCAAAAGTAGTTTAACTCCAAACCTCTTGTGAGTGCGCCCACAATTTCATGGTCACCACCCAAGGTCACATTCAAGAGAGGGATTATCTGAAAAGGAGCTATCGCTCAACACTCTGAGATTTCACAGCAGAGTGAAGGGGAAGGTCACAGGTTCTGTCGGACCTGCACCAAGAAGCCGAAAGGGCCTGTGTTTTGATACAAAAGGAAACCATTAAGGTTTCAAAGAGTCATTAGACTCAAGAATTGGAGATCCTTTGACCGGGAGGTCACGCAGCCCTACGGGGAGTAGGGGGGCTGCATCAGGTGGTATCAAAGATGATATTGAATTTGTTTGTAGACAATAGACAAAAGGAAAAAATGAGGTAATTTGATATCATTTGTGGTATCAAGAATTTGATTTCTGTTTGTAGGTGACGTAGTGAAATCATGCCACCCAAAAGGCGTAGAGTGAATGCAAAAATGGAAGAAGAAATGAGGCGACTCTGAACAAGACTAGACACCATGGAAACAACGTAGAGAAGATCACTAGATGTTGGAGATATTAGTGAAGCTGAGAGCAAAGAAGAAGAGGTCGAATAAAATGTAGCAGAGGATGTTGCACAAGATTGCTTAATAAAAGTTGTTTCAAAAATAAGAGCTAGAGCAAGAATATAGGTACCGATGTATGAAGACAATTTAGAAGTTGAAGAATTGTTAGATTGGGTACGTGCTATGGACAAATACTTTGATTACGAAGATATAGAAGAATACAATATGGTGAAGCATGCAGTGACAAGAATGAAAGGTCATGCAACGCTATGGTGGGATGAACTGCAAGTCGAATGCAGGAGAAATGGTAAGCATAAAATTGAAAATTGGGATAGGATGGTAGCTAAGATGAAAGCCAAATTTATCCTGAAGGATTACCAAATTAATCTTTACAGAAGATTGCAGAACCTTAGACAAAAAGGTTTATCAGTGAAGGAGTACATTGAAGAATTTTATAGATTGAACATCAGGGCTAGACAGAAGGAAAATGAAGATGAAAAGACAACCAAATATATCAATGGGATGAGATATGAAATCCAAGAGGAGATCAACATGATGTCGGTTAGTACAGTTGAATATGCTTATCAAGTAGCCTTGAAAGTTGAAGAAAAATTGGCCAGGAAGCAAAGCTAACAAAGCAGAGGAGGAAACTCAAGTAGAGGTAAGGGAACTACCAGAGAGAAGTTCCAGAAGTCGAAGAATGAAGCTGACAAACAACATAGTCACCATGAGAAAGGTGGAAGTTCTAAAGAAGGACAATATTGTGGAAGAGGTTCGCTTTCTGGAGGAAGAGGGTGAGGAAGAGCCAGAGGAGGCGTAGTTAGATGCTATACTTGTGGAAAGCAAGGGCACAAGTCTTGGGAATGTCCCGAGAGAAAGAACAGAGGAGGTGAAGCACACGTTGCTGAAGCACATAAACATGTGGAAGCAGAAGCAACAGAAGGAGGAAGGAACCTCATGATGAGGAAGATTCTTCTTAAACTAGAGAAGGAGATGGAGGAACCAGTTCAACGAACAAGTATGTTCAAAACTGCTTGCAAGATGAAAGACATAGTTTACAAGGTGATCATAGACAGTGGGAGCATTGACAATCTAGTATCCATAGATATGGTGGAGAAGCTGGAGTTGAAGATAACTACACATCCAAACCCATACAAGGTATCGTGGTTGCAGAAAGGACATTGTTGGCACAGGGGCAGACCCAGGGTTCAAGGCTTCAGTAACACACCAACAAAACCCTAACTACCGACCCTTTCGGCAACACCTGCGAAGCACATGAAGTCTCACCCAAGGTAGAGGCAGGGGTGGTTGTAGGACTCAAGTGTCTACAACCTGGTTGGGACACAAATTTTTGATTACAACACTTAACAGTTAACATTCATCAATATTTAACCCTTATTCACATCGCAGGTCGAAACCTTAGTTACAAAGAAACACAATATTCAACAAGATCTAATACATCCAAGCACTTAGCATATATAAATAGATTAGATCTAGCATTCATTCACATTACTAAGCACTAAGCTACTATATCAGATGCATATAACATATATCACCTCACTAAGCATAAATCACATCAATAACATAACAACTATAATGCACAAAGCAACCACAACACATGATTTACGTGGTTCACCCCAGTGTGGGGCTACGTCCACCAACTCTTCTCTTCTTTATTGTCTTCTTTCAATCTTCTACAAGCACAGAGCCACAAGAATCCACTCCGCACAGGACATGAGATCTACGTGCACCTCGCCAGACCCTCCTTCCCTGAGCTAGGTTACAACACAAAGCCTATTATAGTCACTTGCACTTAGCTCTGCAAGTTCTCAAGCACACAGTATGCACAAAGCTAACTCAACCACATAGATCCAACTAATCACTTGCACTCAGCACAATATAGCACTTAGCACCACTTCTCTCTTAGACCTAGTGTTGTGTTTTTCTTACATCGTCTAGCTTTCCATTTATACATTACAAAAGGGGCCAAGGCATGGGTAAACCCATGGGCCAACATCCCATACCTGTTACATAAACCCTAAACCCAAAAATGCCGTAAAAAGGGGCCGAGATCTCGCGATCTCCACTTCGCTTTGTGCTCCACCTTCAACCAGCCTGTCAAAGTCCCAAAATTGGTCAAACATGACCAAGGTTCTCCAAAATTTGGTCAAGGGCCAACATGCCCCCAACACTCACCTGTGACTCATCCCAAGTCACTTTGATTTGGGTAACTCTCCCTCAAACGCCTCGAGCTTGGCTCGAGCTACCTCGACCCGTTGCTTCGCCAGAGCCTCCTACTTGACGAACTCTTGAATAACCTTCTCTGTCACAGGTCCTTCCAAGCATTGTTCCACTATGGTGACCACTTGTTCCAGTTATGCACCTCATCCTTTAATCTCCTCAAAAAGTATGCAAGCTGCATCCTGCACTGGCTGGAGTCGCTGAGTCACTTCCATGACCTTACTCTATATGGCATGGACTTGTTGTTGAACTGTGTGTTGTTCCTGGGATCATTTCATCCTCTCGACCGTTGGTAGTGGCTTCAACTACGCTTGCACCATTGCTACTTGTTCTCTCGAAGCTATGACTCCAGTGTCCTTAGTTCAGGGTTGTCTGCAAGGCACTCATAAGTTTGCATACTTTAACTGCTGAGATGTTTGCATTCTAAGGCCAATGCCTTGATTCTTTGAACTACGCTTCAGGCAATTTCTTCTCTCTGGTATCACACTTTCTGCTGAGTGCTTGGCACTGCTTGTAACTCCAGTTCTGCTACCCTCTGTTGGAGCTGCTGAATGGCTTCAACAAGCTTCCCTACTTGGATTTCCACTAGGTCTTCTTCCATCTGTTCTAAGCCTGTCATAGAGCAAAGTGCTCTAGTGACTGCTTCTTTAACTCCAATCTGCTCTCCGAGTAGCTATTCCTTCTCCTTCCGGATCTGCGCTCTATCGTCTGCAAACTTGGATTGGATGTCATCTTTTCCTGTTGCGCAACCTGACGTTGTTCTATGGCTTCCTCTTTTGCTTGCTTTAAGGCCTATGTGGCCTTCTCTTTTTCTTCCTGAACACGACGAAGGTGAGATTCAGTCGCATCTGCTATTCGACGTAGCTAGGTAGGTTCATCTCCCAACTCTGTTCCTTTTGATGATGGGGGCTCAGTAGACATTGCGGTTGGAGTAGAGGGCTTGTTGTACCCCTTTCAGCTCTGCTTCAATTCTTTCATACATGGTCTCTTGTTTGGCTTCATTGCGCTATAAGATATATTCTGAGGTATCTGATATAATGGAAATGATGAAATCTATGTCATCCATCGTGAGCACAATCTACATTTGTGGTTTACTAGCTTTGGACTTCTTCCGCGATGTAGGTTTTGTGGGGGAAACCTTTCTTTTCTTGGAGGTCTCATCTTCGTCAATAGGGTCCCTAGGCAGTGTTACTTCGCCTTGTTTCTACTTGTATTCTTATCCTTTGTCCTCTTCTTTTTGTACTTCGTCATCACCTCCCCCTCCAGGTGAGTCTGAAGCAGTCTCTTATGATGCACTGTTGAGCTCCTATACCTCTTTCTTTTTCTTCCTTCTGCTACTGCTGGGTGCATCATACTCTTCACGAGTAACCACAAGACTTCCGATGAGGTCAGGTTCAGAGAGTTCTGCCTGGTCAACTATTATAAGGAACTCTATAGGCCATTCCTTAGTGATTTATTCCATGTCCTCCTCTGTGAGTTTATAGTAACTCTACAACTCTTATTTGTGTTCATCTCCGCGTGCAGTGATATAAATAAAATGTCTATCTGCACGGAACTTCACAAATGGTCTGAACCTTTGCAGGGTGTTCAACGTCATCTGAGGGAAATAATCAATAGCCCTCTTCAACTATAGGTAGTAGGTGTGGAACACCGCGTTTGACTGCCATTGTTTCGCCATGTCACTCGAATACCAGAGTGTGGTGAACTTCACAACTAAGGATTATGATGACTCAATATCAGGGAAGGTCACACCTTCCGACATTTCCCAAGCAATGAAAGTGATGAGGATCAACAACCAACCGAAGTGGAACTCATAGCCCTGATTCCGATCTTCACAACAGTATTTCTCTAACTGGTTGATGAGGTAGCTTGCCCAACTCATTTGTAGCCCTTCCACGCATTTTCCCGCGAGGTCAACAACGAACCATGTGACCTGCGTGGGTCTGTTCTTCCTTACTAGCTTACCAATGATAAACTGGAAGGCTAGGTGCACTGTGCCATTCTGAATGGAGGATACCTTGTAGCCTCACTTCCCCTTCTCCACATCGCCATATGTATCTTTAATTTTCTGTGCCAGGGCACGATCTGTAGCCTTCCCTGGATAAAATTCTTGTGGGTCTGGTCCTTGCATGCTTAATCCGGTGATCCGATGGATCAACTCCGGATCTATGGTGATGCGTTTGTCCAGCCACATATAACCTCCATGGAAGCAAGACAATAGGAGTTTAACACACGTGTTAACCTCCTGATGCCTTCCATAGTGTGGTATCTTCATCACGTTCAGGATAGTGGAACTCGCGATGTTCATAGTCCACGACTGGGGGATGATCTTTGACTTCTTCCCCTTGGTCCTGGTCAAATACTTGTGTGGGGTGAGCATTCCATGGTTCTTGCGATCTACCAAGTTGAAGTCATTGATATTCAATGTCGTGATTTTTCCTAACTGTGGTCCTACTGCGTGTATCCCCTTCGGGAGGTACGCAATAATCAAGGTGTAGTCGAAGTCTCTCGAGACACTGTCATGGATCACCACTCTAGCAAGAGGCGTGATATAATCGGCCAAGATAGATGGGATGAGCTTCACATTCTCCAAGTCATCACGATGCTTGGCTCGTTTCTCTGTCGCAGCTCGGGATGGTCTAGATCCACGAGCAATCGACGAGGATGCTTTCTCTCCTCTTGTCGACGAGGCTTGGACTCCTGTGGACATGACCTTCTCAGCCATGAGGTCTATGAGGATATCTTCGATGGATTTCTCTACTGCACTGAAGTCCCTCGACTTGCACGCTTGAGATCAAGTATCACAGGTCGGTGAATAAACAATCACGGTAACAGAACGAATGGTGAGCTCTCAATAGGCACTGTGTGAAAGCAACTAGTTCTATGTAGGCTCGGATAATCAAAATTGGAAAAAGTGTTCTCGATGAAATGTTCGACGAGATAAATAAACAACTTCATAACAGACTCCTCCAACGGGTAGGAACGTCTCAATCAATGCAATTCCATCCATTATGGCGCGGTTCCAATGGTCTAATGGCGATCTTTCTGGCCATAATTGTGGTTCGAGCCATTCTGGAGCATCGGGCTAATGGTCGGGATGCCTCCAACGGTCATATTTCTTCTCCGTGGCGAAGTGTCAATCTTTGATGTTCTGATATCCCGACGAAGTTCCAGTTCTGCAAACCTTCCTTCTGCGAAGTCCTCCCTGTCATTTTTCTAACTTTGTTTTCTTCTTACTAAGCTTTCTGGCTTTCTTTTCTGTAATCTGAGTCACTGGTTTCCTCTTTCCATTATTATTCTTATCTCCTCTTGGCATAGTAACTTCGCACTATGGAGGGTCTTTCATAGGGTTTGAGGGTAATACTTCTTCTCTTTCTGGGGTAGGTGCTCTAGTCTCTTGTACAGACATGTGTTTCCAGTCTTCTTGTGTTCTTTCAACTTCGACATCCATATCTTTGGCCCTTAGTAGCTTCGATTAGTCCTCTTGTTCTTCTAGTAAGTGCGTTATTCTCCTAGCCATGAAATCTCTTAGTTATTTCTTTTTCTATTCTATATCCTCCTCTTCTTGTTTCCTTTGTATCTGATCTTTCTCAATCCAAGTTTTTCCTAGCAAAATAGCAAATGGGGCGCTATTCTCAACAAATTTAACGATCTCAAATTATTCTTTTGTCAAAGTTCCATGAGCACTCATAGATGTATGAGTAAGTCTTCCACATAGGGTTATCAACTTTCCTCTAAATAATCCTATTCCTCCTAATGAAGGAACCATAACATGCTTTCCCAAAATTTCCCAATTTCTTTCTGTCATGATATTCACCTGTGTTTTCTCATCTAGAACACATTCTATGTCGAAGTCTCCTATTCTTGTTTGTATTCATTCCTTCTCGTTTAATATCTATGATAAGTTGATATCTCCGTGATCGTTCATGGTTTCTTTCATCTGTAATAATACAATCTATGATTCTTTTTGGGGTTCTATCATATCCTTAGTTTCTTAGTCTGTCTCATGGTTTTCTTGTCACATATTCATCTTTTCAACTTTAGCAATCATTCTAGGGAAATCCAAAACTTCATGGTCCAAAGATTTACATCAAAGATAACTAGGACCTATACCATGGAATTCCTTAGAAAGATGTCCCAGTCTTCTGCAATTATAACAAAGAGTTAATCCTATGTTTCTTTTAAATGACCCCCAACCTTTCTTGTACTGTGCACTGGGATCACAGTAACTAACCTGCAAGAAAATCTTTCTAGGATCCTGCATCCATTTGTTAGTACGAACATTTTTTCTATGCATAGGAATAACATATATTTCACTATTCTTATCAGATCTACTCATATCCAATCTTCTTTCTTCTAGTTGTGCCCTAGTTTCCAGACTAGGACAAAATATATTAGACATACCTAGATCCATTCTTTCGAAACAAAAATTTCCACTTATCTTACCTTTCTCAGAGCACAAAGCTTTAAGATCTTACCTCTTTTCTTCAGATTTGATTCCTTTCTTAGCATAGAGTTTCGCAGTCAAGTAGAATACTGCGCACGAAAGCAACATATCTACACACATAGCTTTATTTTCTTCAGGTCCCATCAATCACAGTTTCAGGTCCCAACAACAGAACCATTTGTTGGGACAAGGGCAGACCCAGGGTTCAACGCTTCAACAACACACCAACAAAACCCTAACTACCATCCCTTTTGGAAACACCTGCGAAGCATATGAAGTCTCACCCAAGGTAGAGGCAGGGGTGATTGCAGGACTCATGTGTCTACAACCTGGTTGGGACACATATTTGTGATTACAACACTTAGCAATTAACATTCATCAATATTTAACCCTTATTCACATCGCAGGTCGAAACCTTAGTTACAGAGCCACGTAGTATTCAAAAATATCTAATACATCCAAGCACTTAGAATATAGAAATATATCAGATCTATCATGCATTCACATTACTAAGCACTAAGCTACTATATCAGATGCATCTAACATATATCACTTCACTAAGCATAAATCACATTAATAACATAAAAACTATAATGCACAAAGCAACCACAACACAAGATATACTTGGTTCACCCCAGTGTGGGGCTACGTCCACCAACTCTTCTCTTATTTATTATCTTCTTTCAATATTCTACAAGCACAGATCCACAAGAACCCACTTCGCATAGGACAAGAGATCTGTGTGCACCTCTCCAGACCCTCCTTCCCCGAGCTAGGTTGCAACACAAAGCCTCTTTACAGTCACTTGCACTTAGTCTGCAAGTTCTCATGCACAAAGCTAAATCAACCACATAGATCCAACTAATCACTTGCACTCAACACAATATAACACTTAGCACCACTTCTCTCTTAGACCTAGTGTTGTGTTTTTCTTACATCATCTAGATTTCTATTTATACATTACAAAAGGGACCAAGGCATGGGTAAACCCATGGGATGACATCCCATACCCGTTACATAAACTCTAAACCCAAAAATGTCCTAAAAAGGGGCCGAGATCCCGGTATCTCCGCTTCGCCTTGTGCTCCACCTTCGACCATCCTGTCGAAGTCCCAAAATTGGTCAAACATGACCAAGGTTCTCCAAAACTTGGTCAAGGGCCAACAAAAATCAAGTAATGGTAAGTCAACAATGCCAAGTTGAATTTAAAATAGGAGCTTATAGGGATGAAATATTATGTGATGTAATTCCTATGGATGTCTGTCATATTTTATTGGGAAGGCCGTGGCAGTATGACCAAAAAGTTATTCATGATGGGAGAAAGAATACTTATACCCTAGAAAATAATGGTAGGACACATATGTTGTTACCAATAGAAGACAAAGAGCAAAAGAGAGAATCTAGTTCAAGCATACTTCTCATGAGTGGGAAGGAACTCTTGAAAGAAGTCAAGAAGGAAAAAGAAATGTAGTTTTTTGTAGTGAGGAAGGCTAGAGTTATCCTTACAAATAATTTTGTGGAAGATTTTCCTATAGAAAACCAAGAACTGTTAGAAAACTTTGCTGATATAGTAGTAGATGATTTACCACACTCATTTCCACCCATTAGGAGTATAAGCCATCATATTGACCTTATTCCAGAAGCTAGTTTACCAAACAAAGAAGCTTATAGGTTGACACCTAGAGAGAATGAGGAAGTCAAGAATCAAGTCCAAGATTTGTTGGATAAAGGTTTATTCAGGGAAAACCTGAGCCCATGCGTAGTACCAACTGTGTTAAGTCCAAAGAAATATGGAGGATGGAGGATGGAGGATGTGTATAGATTCCCGAGCCATCAACAAGATAACCATTAGGTATAGATTTCCTTTATCGAGGATGGATGATTTGATGGACTGTTTGAGTGGAGCGAGCTATTTTTCCAAGATAGACTTGAAAAGTGGATATCATCAAATAAGGATGAGAGAGGGAGATGAATGGAAAACAACATTCAAGACAAATGAAGGATTGTTTGAATGGTTGGTCATGCCATTTGGGTTGACAAATGCACCAAGCACATTTATGAGATTGATGAATGAAGTGTTGAAAGACTTCATTGGGAAATTTTTCATAGTATATCTGGATGACATACTAATCTTCAGTAAGACGAAGGGAGAAGACTTAAGACATTTGACATCAGTGATGGAAAACTTGCAGGAAGAAAAGTTGCTGATAAATCTGAAGAAACGTTCTTTTATGAAGAAGGAACTCATATATTTGGGTTTTGTGATCTCTTCAAATGAATTGAAGATGGATCTGAGAAAGGTAAGAGAAATCAAAGAATGGCCATCACCAAGCAACATATTTGAGGTAAGAAGTTTTCATGGGTTAGCAAGCTTTTATAGAAATTTTATCAGAAATTTTAGTGGTATGTGTGCACCCATACTGGACACTGTGAAGAAGAAACACAAGTCCTTCAGTTGGACAGAGGAAGCTGAAAAAGGTTTCAAAGTGTTGAAGGAGAAGATCATAGAACAACCAATTCTGGTCTTGCCAGATTTTGGAAAAACATTTCAGGTGAGATGTGATGCAAGTGGATTAGCTATTGGAGCAGTCTTGAGTCAGGATAATAGGCCAGTTGCTTATTTCGGTGAGAAACTGAATGACGCCAAGAAGAATTGTTCCACATATGACAAATAATTTTATGCAGTGATTCAAGATTTGAAGAAGTGGAGACACTATCTAATTCCCAAAGAATTTGTCTTGTACAATGATAATCAAGCTTTGCAATTTATTACTAAGCAAGAAAAGTTGAATCGGAAACATGTAAAATGGGTCAAATTTATGCAAAATTTTACTTTTGTTATTAAGTGTTATAACCCTAAATTGCACCACACATGCTTACCTGGCATTAGGCCATCACATATCCCTTCTTTTCCAAAGCATTGTTGAACAACTCTTTAAAAAACCTCTTTTATAAAGGCCCACGCGCCCTACTCCATTACTGCACGCGTGTACACGCTGGCTGATCTAAAACAACCTGTGTGGACTGACAAAAGCATGAAAAAAGGAAAGTTACCGACGGAACACAAAAGCTATGGGTGAGTTAACTGAAACTCCCAGCCATGCATGGCCGAGGGTTCGTCCAAATACCTAGCTTCTTCTAGCCTATAAAAGAAGGGCTAGGGATCCCATTTGGAGAAGGAAACATATAACAAAGAAACTCTGCCCATTTGCGTATTCCCATTGTCCCAACCCTTTAGCCTTCCTTGTGCCAAAGAAGATACAAAGAAAAGCGATTGGAGGACAGTTGAAGAGGAGCCCAGGATCAGGTTCGCGGAGTGGTGTCCAGTCTCAACTTTTGTAAGTTGACTCATTCAAAGTAATAAAGAAAGTTCTTTTCCCATCCCAATTCATGAGTTATTCATAATTTGCTAAATACATGTTTGAATTTCTAACCTTATTCTATAGGTAGTATGCATGTGTAGTTGTTTCTTGTCTTGTATGCAGGTCAACATTGGAATGGAGAACTGCAAACAAGTAATCAAGGACGACAAGGGATCGACATCGAACGCCCGGAACGAGGTAGGTTGATCTAGCCATGCATTTACTAAAAAGAAATGGGATTTAAGTCTGGGGACGAAGGCAAAAAGTAGATTTTCTATAGGTCATATCTGCATGCAAAGTCTAACCCTATTTGCTAGTCCGTAAGGAGATTTCCATCACAACAAAATTAGCAACCATACTGGGGAAACTCTCTAGGGTTCCTGGAATTTTATTTAGTTTTTGGGTAGTTTTAAAGACTAGTTTTTCTTGCCTATTTTTTCTTTTAGTTTCTGTAAGGTCTGAGCTAGCAGGGAGTCTAGTTTTCCATACCAACTTTCCCTGTTATTTGCTTTATTGTGTTTTTTCGGGACCCACAAAGGTACACGCGACCTGCATAAGGTCTGCATGCATGTACCCGTGTCCTACTCTCTTACGGCCCGCGTGTGAATGCTAGCTGAACAAGTAGCAGTAGCGTGTAGAGTTTAGAGAACTTCTAAGGCAGTCATCCTCTTCCCTATCATAATCACACATTCTCAGGGGTTTTTCTGAAATTATGTCCGAGTCTTGTTTGTTTGCAGTCTTATCTCAGATTGTTTTTGCTTTATCATTTTTCCTTACATTGTTTGATTTTTCTGTTAAAAGAGTGTCTAAGCCTTCAGGAGACCCTGGTTATCAATATCATAGGTCTCTTCCTAGTTTGGTTTATCTGTTTTTAGTTTTCCTCAGAGTTTAGAGATACACGCGGCCTGTACAAGGTCAGCCCGTGTGTACACGCCCTCTGTCTCTATACATCTCACATTCACACACTGTCTATTGGATTAATAGTAGCGTGCTTGTGCAGGATAATTTCTCTTGAGGGTAAGGCAATCATCCTTTCCCTTGATGAGAACTATACCTCTCAGGTATTTGAATCTCTGTCTTAGCAGTCGGTAGCTTAGGATTAATCTTACCTTTAGCTCGCTTTTTCTCATTTAAAAAAAATTGTCGTAAAAATAAAAGAATTTTTTAAGGTTTTTAGACAAGTGTGAGAGTCATTTTTTTTAAATTGCTAGTGTGTGATTTTTGACCTGATTCTTTGCGATCTGCGATTAGGCCAGAATTGTTTTTCTTGGTTTTTGCTTGTTGGTATTTTTCCTTTTTTCTTTATCAAACATTTAAATAAAAAAAATAAATCTCTTTTCATTTTCTTGTTTGGTTGAAGAGTGTGTTTCTGCATTATTAGCCAGGGAAAAGTCGTTATTTCATAAGTTTTTGCAGTTTACTTAGATCATAAGTAGCTTGTAGTCAAGTGAGATTTCTTTTGAGTTTGCTGTCCAAAATCTTAGAAAAGTTATTTTTTTTTTTTTTTTTTGAAAAGTTGTTGAAATTTTGCATTAAGAATTTTTTTTGTTTCAGCTTTTTACTCATTTTTTCTTTCGTTGTTTTTAAGTTTCTGTGGTGAGGAGTTTCGCATGTGTTTTTCGGATAATCCACAGTTGGTATCGTTTCGTCGTCGATGTTTCGAATCCGAATCAAGATTCATCATCAGGACTAATCGTCGAGTTAGAGCTAGCTGATCGTCATCAATTAATACTATAAATGCAGGACAATTAAAAGTTATTTAATTGAGTCGATTGTCTTAATTTCAGAATATAATTTAATTTAATAAATGAGACTTAATATTAATGGGATTTAAATCAGGGTTTTGCGAATAATAGTTAGTGTGTATAAGTATACACACTAACTATTATTCACAAAAACCTTGATTTAAATCCCATTAATATTAAGTCTCATTTATTAAATTAAATTATATTCCGAAATTAAGACAACCGACTCAATTAAATAACTTTTAATTGTCTTGCATTTATAATATTAATTGATGACGATCAGCTAGCTCTAACTCGACAATTAGTCCCGATGATGAATCTTGATTCGGATTCGAAACATTTTTTCTTTCGTCTGTTACACATCATCAGTTTTAATTCCATACCCCTTGACATAAGACAAAGCCATAAAATTAATGCTAAAATTTAAAATTTATTAGACTTTTATGTTTGTAGGGTTCACAAACTAGTTCAGGATTAGGACCTTGGATTAGGTTGGAAAGGAAACTATTCAAGGCCATTTAAAATCAAACATTGGAGTTTAAGTTAGGGAGTGTCTAAGTCCAGTATTGTGAAAGTTATCTGGGACCCCCCTCTAACACAGGGGATAAAAACGAGGTCGCGTGCGGAAAGGTAGCGGAGATAACCCCTCCAACGCTGGACCAATCGTAGTGGAGAACACATATAGAGGGTTTGTCTTGGGATTCAATCGTTTTCATTTGCCATGGGGCTTCGTGGATCTTGAATCCATTCGAGGTCCTCAATTGTCTTCTAGACCATTTTCTCTCGATACCCTTGACAGGTTTCGAGCTCGATACCCTGCTCATTGTGGTCTACCCAACTTTCGACTGTACCCGCCTGGTGACTGTTCGCGCGCTGGCAACCTAGTTGCCAATATTTTTTAAGGACATACACAGGTGACTGCGGGGGTATACCGCGGTACCTAGGTTATACATCAGGCCACACTTTGCAGAGTATACCCGAAGGGTGCTTCTGTGTTTGAGTTGCACTTGCACCGGTAAGTTTCTCTAGTGTTGGTTGTTGTAACTATTCTTCCAATTAATTTAGTGTTTGCCTGTCTTATCTTCCAGGGACTTTTTTAGTGTGTGTTACTTTTGAACGTTTAGACTACCTTAGAGTGTCTTTGATCTTCTCACACAGTAGAGGATTCCGAGCTCCGCCAGTCACGAAGGCTTCTTGGCCTGCCGCCGGTTACACTGGATCCACCCCCGCCACCATTAAGGTGAAAGCTAGACCAACAAGGGTCTTTTGAAGTGACTGGGTTATAAGCCATTGTGCCCGACCAACCCCCGGAGGAATCAACCATTTTGGACCTTGAAGCAACTGCTCTTGGCCTGGTTGAAACCCCAACCAATGATTTCTTGGCACCTTTCATCGTACCAATTCAATTTTACAAGCACCAGACAGTGTTGCACACAACAATGGAAACAAATGTTGTTACTCCTTCTGGGAATTCTTCAATTCCCACTACGGTTGTCACCACAGGAGAGCTTTCACCTCCTAACCCACCGTCATCGGTTCGAGCCACCGTGGTCTCGACCGCTTCTACATCGTACAGTGGTCTGATCCCGTCTTTGGCTACGGACACAACCCCTTTCACACCAAGTGCGACAGACCCTCTGTTCTCATATGGGATGCCTAGTTCGGGTACAAGTCCTGTACTTTCTTACTCCACTTTATAGACTTTAGGTCTGGGGGCAGGGAGCTCTATCTCTCCTCTACAAGGTCACATGGGGGGCACTCCTGCTCCTTTTAACGCTTTCCCTTATGGAGGAGGTCATATCCCTCCTTCATCCCCTTCACTCGGCAGATCGCATAAGCCATCCGCCAGGCAACCTACACACAATAGTTTATTTGGAGTGGGGAGTCAAGGACCACCTTCGCATAGTATGCCGGTAGGTTCGACACCATTTTCTTTGAACGAAACATTTGGTAACAACACCTTCTCGTCAGCCGCTTTCCCGACTGGGGGCAACCCCATTTTTGGACAATCTACTCCTATGGAGGGTACTATTCCTGCACAGGGGGCAAACCTAGGAACTTCTTCCGCAACAGGACCTTGGAATTTAGGGCAGGGATCCATTCCCTTGTCCGAAATGTTGATCTGGGGTAATTATTTCCACAATCAATGGAGCCACGAACAAACTACTATGCCTATCCCCACAGGACCGACATGGGGTAACCCTTCCCAAATTCCTTCGAATATAATGCATGCCCAACAATCTATGTTCTATTTGGGAAATCAGCCAATGATGTCTCCACATATGCAAAATCCATACGCTGGCTAGGGCCATTGTTTCTACCAGAATCTAGGCTAGCAGCCAAACTTTTCCTGGCAACCTGGTGCCAGTCAAACTCTAGGCCCCTTTTCCCCAGGTTATCACCAACAACCCAAACTTCCCTTCCTTGCGACTTTGCACTTGCCAGATTTGACAAGTTTGTTGAATGACCCTATTTGTCATGATCCACGTTGGCCTCCTATGCCAACGAAGTTGCCTTCGGACATCCCAAAGTTCTAAGCCAAATCTAACGAAGATCCAGGAGATCATGTGACTACCTTTCATCTTTGGTGCTCATATAACTCATTGAAAGATGACTTTGTACAATTGAAATTGTTTCAACGTACTCTCATTGGGAGTGCCAAGAAATGGTACATTGAGCTCGATCTCTCAAGATACTCTTCTTTTGGCGAACTGGCGATGGATTTCCTGAACCATTTCCAGTTACCTGTGAGATACGACGTTGGCACAGAGCTACTCACCAATTTCGAACAGACAACAATGGATCATATCTCTGATCACATCCGAAAATGGAGACGCCGGAAGAGTTTAATCAAGGTACCAGTCTCACCAACATTCCTGCTTGAGTGGTTTCTTAAGTCTTTGGTCTCGTAGTTATCCAAAGACGTCGTGACGTCAGAAGTTTTCTCTGAAGAAGACGCCATCATGAGGGCTCAACATTTTGAGCTTATCTATTCTCAGTTCAGTTTATTATACAACATCTTGACAGATGCGCCACATTCAATACTGGATAAAAATAGATAGAGAGCTGGACCACATGCCGATGGTATTGTTGGTTCGGCACAAACAAAGCCCGCTGAGCAATTAACGAAGAAGTTGCAACAATTATCTATAGAACACATAGCGGCCAACCAAAATACTGCTTTGGCTGCTCCCCCAACCAAAACATCGGAGGTACACACAGTGCAATTGACTAACCCAAAGGCCACCTAGCAGCCTGAAGGGAAGAAAAAACAACGAAAGAAGGGTAAGGGGGATAAAAAACCCACCGATAATGCTGGCGGGAACAACACTGAAAAACGAAAGGCGAGGTATCCATGCAACTTATGCGCAGAAGACCACCCGACCCATCTATGTCCTCGACTTGCAGAGGCCCAAAAATTTGTCACACAACAATAGCAGGCGGTGTTTACTAATCCATTTCAACATGGGAAAAATCTAACTCAAGCCTTTGCAAGCACAGAAGGGGGCAGCCAAGAACCCTGTCCACCTCCGAACAACCCCACATCCGCGAACGTATATATGGTTAGGGGTGATTCTTTTATATCGACTAGAGCACACGACTATAGTAAACCAAGCACTTCTGAGAAGGGTTAAGAAGTTGACCTTCCATCTCTTCCTCTACAGATTGAGAAGACGTTGGGAGAAAAAATGACACGCATTCCAAAAGGTGAATTTAAAAAAGATTCTCATAACCCAAATGCAAGGGCCACCCAGAACTACTCTGTGGTGGAGGATTTATCACAAACCCCTTGTGCGATGTCTGCTTTGGAAGTCCTCCAAAGCTACCCTTCTCAGAGGAAAGACTTGTTAACCGCTTTAGGCTCTACCGAGACTTGTAATCCGGGTACAATCATGTTGGATACAACCGACTTAAAACCTCGTCCGCCTTACCACGTAGCGTTTCAGATAGTAGTGGCTTATCCCACGAAAACTTTTACTCATAATATCTTCTGCACGGTGGTTGATGAGGGTGCCTTGACATGCGTTATGTCATTGGCATGTTGGAAGGCCATTGGCCAACCCATTTTGTCTCCGTCACCTACTCTCCTCACCGCTTTCGACGGTCGTTTGTTCCGACCACATGGGATCGTTCCGTCTTTCACCATGCAGTTAGGAGTGAAGACCGTGTGTGTCGAAGTAGAGGTAGTCGATGCTCCCCTCGACTATAACCTCTTGTCAGGAAGGATTTGGACTTATGCTATGCAAGCTGTGGTTGCTACAGTTTTTCGGGTCTTGTTGTTTCCACACGAGGGCCATATAGTGACCATCGATTAATTGTATTTCTCCAGACCTGACCCTGCTTTGGGGGAATCCACGGTCTCGATGATTGATAATCATCAACCAGGTGTCTTTAACGTAGGAGTTGGTTTGTGCCCATCCTTGATGGGTACCTTCGATTACCCGCCCCCTCACGACGATATCAAATTTATATCCAATCACTATAAGGTTGAGATTTTTCAAGTTTTGTCGTTCCGCACGACTTACTTCGAAGATCCCTGGATACTTCCTTCCCCATCGGCCACGATGGATGAGACAGGGCACCCAAGCATGTCCATGCCCTTGTTTGCAGCTGAAGTAGCGTACTCTTTAGTCCAACAAGCTTCATCTAACACTGATCCGACTCCTGCACAAGAGTTAGATCCACTTCTAGAGCCTATTTGGGCTCAGGGTTCTCTCGCTAACATCGATTTGTTAGACTTAGTCTTGCCTTCTGACGAAGCAGTAATCGAAGGAATGACTAGTCCAGACAAACCTTGGGAAGATCTTCATCACAGATCATATTTTCTCCCAGAGTTAAGCTGAATCGAAGCAGGAGAATTCACCGTAACCATGATGAGAGATCAGTCGTGCCCTATTAATCTCTTAGATACACACGAAATTTATGCTGAGGGAAATATGGAAACTATTGCTGAAACTATACCAATCAACATCTCCCAAAACCCTGGCATCATGGAGAACGTCTTTGTCAGAGCGGATTTCTCCCCCGAAGAGATTCAAATCTACACAGATCTTTTCAAAGAATTCTGCGATGTTTTTGCCTGGTCTTATGAGGAAATGCCAGGTATCGATCCAAAAATAGTTGAACATGAGATCACAACGTATCCTAATGCCAAGCCTGTTCGGTAGAAGATTCATCCAGTTAATCCTAAGAAAGCAACAACCATTAAGGTTGAGGTTGAGAAATTGCTAAAGGCAGGTTTTATCTATCCTATCCATTTGACTCAATGAGTGTCAAATCTTGTGCCGGTCAATAAAAAAAAAGGCACGATTTGTGTATGTACCAATTTCCGTGATTTGAACAAGGCATGTCCCAAAGATAATTTTCCAACACCATTCATCGACCATATCATTGATGAATGTGCTGGTTATGAAGCCTTTTCTTTCATGGATGGTTTTTTGAGATATAATCAAATACAAATCAAACCCGAAGACCAACACAAAACGACATTCATTTGTCCTTGGGGTACATTCACATATCGTAAGATGCCTTTTGGTCTTAAAAATGCTGGAGGAACCTTTCAGTGGGCCATGTCTTTTTCTTTCCACGACTTCAAGCATATAGTCGAGGCCTATCTAGATGATTTAGCATCACAATCTCGCAAGAGAATGGATCATCGCACACACCTTAGACTTATCTTTGAACGTTGTCGCTACTTCCAGATTCGCTTGAATCCAAACAAGTGCAGCTTCTGCGTAACGTCAGGACGTTTGTTAGGTTTCATCATATCAACAACAGGGATCATGGTCTATCCTCTCAAGGTGGAGGCAATAATCCAGTTGCCCCCCCCACACACAATCCTTCAACTTCGGAGTCTACAAGGCAAGGTGAACTTTTTATGACGCTTCATCACCAACTATGCCGAAATCACCAAGGGATTTATGCGCTTACTGAAGAAAGACGTCCCTTTTTACTGGGACGATGCCACTCAATGCTCGTTCGACACATTAAAATATGCCCTCACAACTGCCCCTCTGCTCCGGACACCTAACTATAACAAATATTTCTTATTATATCTGGGTGCAACAGAGTCAACCATTGGCATGGTTTTAGTTCAGGAAGATGACTTTTTCTCAAAATACTTGATCTATTACCTGAGCTGAGGCCTCGTAGGACCATAACTCAATTATTCTCATATCAAAAAACTTGCGTTGGCAGCATTTCATGCTGTTCAATGATTCCGTCATTACGTTCTGTTTCGCAAGACCACCGTCATTGTTGTCGTGAATCCATTCCAGTACATGTTGACACGACAGGTAATAGGCGAAAAAATCAGTAGATGGATAGTCATCCTCCAGGAGTTTGACTTAGACTTCATTTCAACAAAGTCCAAAAAGTCACTGGTCTTCGCAGAGCTTATTTTGGAACTTCCGGTTGAGTCAGGTGACATTGTGCCTGAAGAATCACCTATCTGGGGAGATATGTTTTTTATCACATCTTCGGATCCCTGGTACATAGATATGCTTATCTATCTCCAGACTTTGAAGTTCCCCACTTCTGATTCTCATGATAAATGTCGACGTATACGCCATCAGGCTAAGAATTATCTCATACTCGATGATACGTTGTATCGGAGAGGTGTAGATTGCATCATACGCCGATGTCTCACTCATGCGGAGGCAGTTATCGTGCTCAATGATTTCCATACCAGAGCTTGTGGCAGTTATTTGTATGGGTTGGCAACAACCCAAAATATTCTACGAGCAGGTTACTTCTGACCGACACTTATCAAAGATTGTATCGAATTGGTCAAGAAGTTCCATCCGTGCCAAATCTTCTCTCGGAATATGAGGGCACATCCCGCTCCCATGTTTGCCGTCATCACAGTTGGACCCTTCACCAAGTGGGGGATTTATTACACTACTTGCAACCCCCCTTCAACAAGGGGGCACCGCTATATCATCGTAGTTGTAGACTACTTCACAAAGTGGGTCGAAGCTATGCCAACGTTTAAAGATGATGGAGAGACTGCAACTCTCTTTTTATTCAACCAGATCATAGAAAGGTTCGACGTCTCGAGGGAGATTGTCACTGACCATGGCAGTCACTTTCAGAATTAGATGATGACCGAATTAACATCAAAGCTTGGGTTACGGCAAGAACATTCATCACCCTACTACCCCCAGGCCAATGGGCAGGTGGAAGCTGTAAACAAAACTCTTAAGACTATTCTACAACGAACTATCAACTTTGCCAAGTCAAATTGGCATTTGATGTTATACTCGACATTATGGGCTTACCGAACATCTGTTAAGACTGCAACCGGTTTCTCACCTTTTCAACTCGTTTACGGGCTGGAGGCAGTCTTGTCCATTGAATGTCAGATCTCGTCTCTAAAATTGGCAATACAATTATTGCCAGACACTTCTCCACTCGAAGAACGGTTAGTATACCTTGAGCAACTCAATGAATAGTGCCGTGATGCGGCCCTGGCCAACGAGGCTCACAAACATAAGGTCAAGTGTCAATATGATAGGTCCGTTCGTCCTCTAATTTTCTCTGAAGGTGACCTTGTCCTGGTCTATGACCAAGATAAGGACCCCCTAGGGGCAGGCAAATTCAAACCCATGTGTTTTGGGCCTTTCATCATAAAAGAGGTATTAAAAAAGGGCACCTATTGTCTGGTTGATATCGAAGGGAATGCTTTGGCGGAGCCTAGAAATGGGCTCTACCTCAAGAAGTATTACTCATAGGCAGGTCACTATGGGTAACTTTTTGTAACATATGTATAGTCTTTGTACTATTACTTTTTAGTTTCTTTTAAGTGTTATGGACATATCATTGATGTTATCTTTCATCACTGTGGCAGATGTCAAGTGATTCCGAGGTGTTCATTGGGTATGCAGACGGTGCTAGTCGACACACTCGGAGGCTTGCCTCCGCAAATTGGGTAATCTTTACACCTCAAGGCCAATTGTTATCTTCCAGAGGTATATGCTTAGGTGACACCACAGATAATGTCGCTGGGTATCTCTCATCTCCGGGTCTATCTCGACGCTCAATTGGTTGTGTCTCAGTTAAACAGAGTGTACCGGGTTCATGATCCAACTTTACACCGACAATTTCTTAGGGTACATCTATTGGAACGAAACTTTGATTATATTACACATTTTCATGTTCCTAGGAGATTAAACCAAGTTACAGATACTCTAGCTAATCAAATTTTAGATTGGCATCTTGCACACATATTAAAACACATTAACATAAGCATGTAAATACATTATTTGTACACATGATCCATAAGACACAAAAGACTAAAAAAAAAAACCATATATAATATCATAAAGTAACCTGAGTACATAGATGGACGCAAGCGCCTCAAAAATAGGACCAATAATGAGTCACGGGGCTTATTCCCTCAAAAACATATATATACAA
Organism: Picea engelmannii; assembly: GCA_009831015.1. NCBI lineage: Eukaryota > Viridiplantae > Streptophyta > Pinopsida > Pinales > Pinaceae > Picea > Picea engelmannii. The sequence continues at coordinate 423,563 of ML791392.1, forward strand.
GTAGTGCTTGTGGCACGTAAAATGTCTAAATAGGTTCAGGGCCTATGGGCCCTGTTATACTGGTCAACAGCATGGGCTAAACGCCTAAACAATCAGACCCACGTCCGAGGTGCCCCCATTACATGAAGCTGCATGGATGGCGGTAGGTCCTCAATCTATGCCATCGGGACTATGCGAGTGAGTGCAGTAAAGTTCCACTCAACTTGTCTAAGTACCCTCTCAACCTCCCCGGCTGGGAGGTCTCCTACTATTGTTGGTCCCCCGGTAGCGACGGCTGCGGCCCCTGGCTGATGACGACGCCTATTCCTTGCATAATCGATAGGTCACATTGGTCCCACGTTTGCACACAATGAACACATATCTTTCAAATACTCTGGTATAACAAAAAAAATTGATATATATAACAAAAAAGACATAAAAATTACATATACAACAAAAAAAAACTACAAAGGTGGAGACTTACCCATCTCCCTCGCTCCTCACCAGGAGGTACTGGTATCTTCGGGTCTCTCGAAAAATAAATCCCGGCATAGGGGTAGTCCTCGATAACCGGGATCTGCCATGACAGCCATGCAAAAAAAGTCATCATCGAAGGACTCATTGGTCCTTCCACCACCCTGTCGCGGCAGTAATACTGCCCATCTACACACATCAGGAAAAGAGGCCTGATGTCCTCGTACCACTACCCAAGGAATAAAACTTAGAACCCTCTCAAAAAAGAACGAACACAAAATAGTCCCGAACCCGAAGTTCCTCTGTGTCCGCTGACGACAATCTGTCAATTGCCTCTTCATACACTCCAACAGTGTAGTACTCCAGTCGAATTTTTTTTCATTCAAGCACTGGACAACATAGTTAATCTGTGCGCGGGACGCTTGATGCAAGGCCGTTGAACCGATAATCCGCCCAATGAGCAATAATATCGCTTGCAAGTATAGGTTAGTGATCTTGCTTATAAGCACCTGGGAGCTCAAACGGTTTGTCCCAGCCTCATAGTGCAGGGATATCAGTTCCGCTATGTTATGCGGCCCCGATGGAAACGTCCTGAAGTTGATTGGTTCCCCTCTTCTTGAGAGGCCAGTCAAAAAGTAGATATCCTCGGTGGTGGGCACCAGTGATTGCCCCTCTAGCATAAAAGCCTCTGCATCAGGGTGCCAATAGTCAACCAAGGCATTCAGTAACCTCGGTTGCGCTGCATAAAAGGACATAGGAATAAATTTAACAAACCACGTTGCATTAACGCGACCACAACGTTCAAATCTCCCACAACCAACTCACCAACTTCTTCATGCTCCCTTTCCCTCTAGTGGACATACATCCTACCAAAACAACAAGGTTTAGGAGGGTGAGTGAGTTCTTTTTTTATTTATTTTTTCTATAAAGGAAGGTCCACGTGTGCTGTCTAGGTGACAGTCGCATGTACACGTGGGCAGGTTTTACTCTGCTCGAGTGTACACACGACCTGTCCAGAGATAGCCCATGTGGGCCTAGGGCCGATCTTTTAAAGGTCAACGCCCACCGAAAAAATGAAATGAAAAGAAAAAATAAAGAATTGAATAGCTAGATAGGGGAGTTTGTACTTACTTGGTCCAGACGGAAGTTTGTTTCATCCATTGTAGCTCCCGGAATCACCGTTTTTATCAAAGGGGGTCTTTTGGCTCCAGAGTCAATTTCCAAATCAACAATGGTGATAATGAGCTGCAAGCTTCTATTTATAGACTTTTTGGCCTCTTTTTGTCACTTTTTTGGCCTCCCTTATCATTTTCTTTATAACAAAAACCATTTAGAGTGATTCAGGTGTTGCATCAGAGGGATTTGATCGGGTATTGGGACAATTTTTGGGAGTTTTGAGTAATTTTGACGGTCCATGAATTTTTTTTCGACGATCAACTTGAGCATATAGGTTAGGTTTCTACCCTGATTTTTGTATCTCGTTGTCTTTTTCATTTGCCATAGAATCGATCCCATCAGATTGTGACACATAGCCATCATATCTTCTTTACAAGTGTCGCAACTTGGTGGTAGAGCTTACCGAAACATGGATGCCCTAGGTAGATTCTGGTTGCATTATGGTATTCATGCTGTCTCTACAACACTATAGGCTCGGGAGTCCTTGCAGTTTTTCCTGAATACGAGTTTGAGCCTCATTTACATAATTCTTCTTAGCTCTTGACCTCACCCTCAGGACTCCCAAAAAATAACGGGTCTTCTTTTAAGCCCTTTTCAGACCCTCTAAATATGAAAAGATTGTCGAGCGATCTTGTGGCCTTTCACGCTCGTTAAATTGAAATTTGAAGTCACGTCTGTCCGGCGGTAGTTTACCCATTTTTCGGTCCGGACGATTAACTGTACGAACAAAGGTATACTCTATGGAACTTCAGCCCTATAGAAGAGTACTCTCAGGTATAATTTTATCCCTTTTTCGGGCTCGAGGGATTAAACTTACGAAGAAGGAACCCCCATCGAGTCCATAGTTAAGCTCTTTTCAGACTCCCTAAATTTGAAAATATCATCGAGTAATCTTATTCTTTCACACTCATTAAACTGGTCCAGAAGAACTTTCCTGACGGAGTCCATAGTTAAGATTTTTTCAGACTCCTTAAAAATGAAAAAATAGCCTAGTGATCTTGTCCTTGTCACACTCGTTAAAATGGTTTTGAATCGACGTCTTATCGGTGCTAGTTTACCCCTTTTTTGAACCGACTAGACTATCTTCGAAAAAGGTACCCCAACGAAGTCTCCTTTTATGTTTTTTCAGACTCTCTAAACATGAAAAACCACCGAGCTTACCTTCTCTGGGCTTGTGAAACTTACATCGAAGGACGTTACCATTGTGTGTTTTATTAACCGCGTTTGCATACCTTATACACCGGCCTTGTAACAATTTGCTTCTGCATCTTAACACCTTTGGCCCCTGGAGGATTTTTCCCGAGTATCATTCTATTATAACATCAGTCTTGTCCTTGTGCCTTGAACTTGTATGTTTGCAACACTCGTTCCTCCATTGTAATGTAATATTCCTTTATTCTTTTTCCCAAAATTATTGAAAAAGACAAAAAAAAATCAAATATACCCCAAAAAGAGGAAGGGAAAAGTATTTTCTTTATTGGCATCATAATGAGTCGCCCTTGGATAAAGCACATCGGTCCGTTTGTTCATCAGACTATGGGATGTATAACGACCTTAGGAAGCTTTTTCTTGCTATATAGAGTTGTGTCCTCCACCGTTTGGTTATCCTTCCAAACATATGGAGAGTTTGCATTGCCTCCTGCTTCGTAGACTTATGATTAATGCCATGCTACCTGAGTCTCATCATTTGTTGTGCTATTTTCCAAGGGAAGTTTGTCACCAAGCCTGAGCCGACCCCTCTGCAATATGTCTCTTGTTCTCATACCCGACCATCCTGAATGTCCAATCAAGTCCTTATTTGAAATCAATGAAGCTTTCAGTCTGATCATCAAGATTATCTAGTCCATGATCGACGAGTCATTGAAGACCTATGGGTAGTGCATTCGTACACTCATATTACACTCCTACCCGAGTTTTGAAGATTTTGAAGTTGTTTCTCGAGCTCTGAAGATCTCATCTCCAGCCATCAGGCTGTATCAACTTCTAGAAGATGGATACTCTATATGTATATCTTTTCGATTTCGAGATGTAGCTCCGCTATGTATTGTTCGTGGCTACTCTTTATATAACATGGATCTACAGTGTATTTGATTGGTAGCCATGATTCTATTTTATCCCGAGCATGGGTATGCCCACCTCAGTGAGACATTTTTTATTTTGTAGACGACACCTCCCGGTTCCTGATCCTTGGGCTCAATCGTTCGACACATCAGTAAGGATTGGTAATGTATTTCAGCGATCATATGCTCTTCTAACCTCACACATTAGGGGGCATCTGTTATAACCCTAAATTGTACCACACATGCTTACCTGGCATCAGGCCATCTCATATCCCTTCTTTTCCAAAGCACTGCTGAACAACTCTTTAAAAAACCTCTTTTATAAAGGCCCACGTGCCCTACTCCATTATTGCACGCGTGTACATGTTGGCTGACCTAAAACAACCCGCATGGACCGACAAAAGAACGAAAAAAGGAAAGTTGCCGACGGAACATAAAAGCTATGGGTGAGTTAATTGAAACTCCCAGCCATGCATGGCCGAGGGTTCGTCCAAATACCTAGCTTCTTCTAGCCTATAAAAGAAGGGCTAGGGATCCCATTTGGAGAAGGAAAAATATAGCAAAGAAACTCTGCCCATTTGCGTATTTCCATTGTCCCAACCCTTTAACCTTCCTTGTGCCAAAGGAGATACAAAGCAAAGAAGTTGGAGGACAATTGAAGAGGAGCCCAGGATCAGGTTCGCGGAGCGGTGGCTGGTCTCAAATTTTGTAAGTTGACTCATTCAAATTAATAAAGAAAGTGCTTTTCCCGTCCCAATTCATGAGTTATTCATAATTTGCTAAGTACATGTTTGAATTTCTAACCCATTATTCTATAGGTACTATGCATGTGTAGTTGTTTCTTGTCTTGTATGCAGGTCAACATTGGAAAGGAGAACTACGAACAAGTAATCAAGGATGACAAGGGATCGACATCGAACGCCCGGAACGAGGTAGGTTGATCTAGCCATGCATTTACTAAAAAGAAATGGGATTTAAGTCTGGGGACGAAGGTAGAAAGTAGATTTTCTATAGGTCATATCTGCATGCAAAGTCTAACCCTATTTGCTAGTCCGTAAGGAGATTTCCCTCACAACATTAAGCACATTGCTCGAACTGCTAACAAAGTTGCATATGCTTTGAGTAGGACGAGTTTGATTGTACAAGAATTCCAAGTGGAGACCTTAGGGTTTCAACATCTCAAAGAGATGTATAAAGAAGATGCAGATTTTAAGGAGGCTTATGAGGCATGCAAGAATCCTTTGTTGGGAGATAAAAACCCGTGGACTGAATATTTGATCCAGGATGGATTATTGTTCAAAAGAAGCCAATTATGCATTCTGAAATGCTCAATGAGAGATAATTTGTTGAAAGAGAAACACAATGGAGGTTTAGCTGTACATTTTGGTCATGATAAGACATTTGCACAACTGAGTAAGTCATATTATTGGCCGAGCATGAGAGCAGAGGTGAAAATGTTTGTGAACAAATGAAGGATTTGTCAATATGCAAAAGGAAGACAACATAACACTAGTTTGTATCATCCATTACCAATTCCATAGAGGCCGTGGGATGCAATCAGTATGGATTTTGTTTTAGGACTGCCTAGAAATAAAAAAGGGAGTGATTCCATATTTGTTGTGGTGGAAATATCTTCAAAAATGGCACATTTCATACCATGCTAGAAGACAAATGATGCCACACACATAGCCATTTTTTTTCAAATATGTAGTGAGACTACATGGATTTCTGAGGAGCATAGTCTCAGACAGGGAAACCAAATTTGTAGGACACTTTTGGAGGACTCTATGGAAGAGGTTGGGGACACGCTTGTCCTTTAGTTCAACATATCACCCTCAGATAGATGGACATACTGAAGTAGTAAAGAAGAGTCTTAGAAACTTGTTAATAATTTTAGTCACTGAGCAAGGTCATCAATGGGATCAAATTCTGGCACAATCAGAATTTGCATTCAACAATTCAGTGAACAGGAGCACAGGGAAAAGTCCATTTGAAATTGTGTATGCTATACAACCAAGAGGGATTACAGAGTTGAGAGATTTGAACCAAGATGAGTTCAGAAGTGCTGGAGCAGAAGATTTTGCAGCAGAAATGCATAAACTCCATGACAAAGTTAGAGAACAACTATAGAACAACAACCATAAATACAAGAGCAGAGTTGATCAAAAGAGGAGATAAGTTCAATTCGAAGTTGGAGATGAAGTTTTAGCTCATTTGAGAAAAGAAAGGTTTCCAAGGGGAACATATAACAAATTGAAGATGAAGAAGATAGGACCATGCAAGATTCTCAGAAAATTCGCAGCCAATGCTTATGAAATTGAGTTGCCAGACAATGTTGGGATATCGCCGATATTCAATGTTGCAGACCTGTATCCTTACAGGAGAGATGAGGTAGGAGAATCAGATGATCATAGAGAAATTCAGTGGGAAGAGAAATTGCCCACAACAAAAAAACCTTAGATGGAGAAAATAATTGAACAGAGGGATGGAAAGAAAACCAGGAGGAAGACATATCCTAAATACGTAGTGAAGTGGAAAGATCATCCAATGGAAGATGCAAGTTGGGCTACAGAACCTGATATTTTGAAGCATGGAAAAATAGTGCAGGAGCTCATGGATAAGAGTCTATGGAAATTTTAACCAGAGGAGTATGATGCAGGAGCATTGCCTTCCAAATAAAAAACACACGCGTGGAGGCGAACGAATGACATCTCAGCAGGACCGAGTTTCAAATCAAACAATTATTTAAGAAATAAATCGGTTTTTGAGATATTTTCTAAACAACATTTTAAATATGTAACTTGTTTGTAAAGTCTTACAGACTGTAAGAGATTGCAGATATGGAGTGTTGACTCTTATCTGACAATAACTGTTAGTTATTTTAATAGGATAGATTAGGTAACCGCTATGAGTTGATAGGATAGATTTCAGTCAGGACGAGAGAGATCGTAGAGCTAGTCCTTAGATAGTTTTTTCATTGATGTATTGTAACAGATAGTGTAACACCCTGTTTCCCCCAAATTTGTAATTGATCCTAATACATGAATTACCATGCTAAAGCATGATGAAAATGCGAACGTATGATGTGAAGGGACCTTATGAAGAAGGTCGATAAATGTAAATAACATTATGAATTTATATTACAGAACTGCTGAGAGGGGATGTGCAGAAAAGAGACCACGATGGTCGTGGAGGGCACCTTGAAAATGGGGCGTTAACTTCCGTCGAGAATTTAATACCGTATTTGGACTCCACTGGCCCAGAGAACCAAAAGCGGCTCGCTAGCCCTGAAATAAATTCCTTGCAGGCTGGTAGGTTGATGGCTTGATGAGGGATGGGGAGGTGAACCACCTATCCGTAGAGCCATCATGAATGACCAGCGCAAGGGTAATCGTGCCACACACAACCTCGGGATAGGATCAGGCGTATGGCTGAAACGATTGGAAGGGGGGGCAGACGCGAGGGGAACTCTGGCAATTTTCACGCAGAGTGAGTGATCGCAGAGAGGGAGGATTGCAACCTTCGCTCCTGGGCACTGGCAGACAGAGAGACGCAGGTCGCAAGACATCGTGGTCTCAGCTCGGGGGTGGCTAGTGGTAAATCCATTAGGAGTCATTACGCCTACGGTTGGGTGGAAACGAGCACCCCTCTCAGCAGTTGCTTCCATTGCTGAAGTTATTTTGATAAGTATTTTGCTTACATTGCATTTTGACATTTATATGCTGGCACATATGCTCATAGACTTGTGTAATTGTAAATGTTTCCTGTGTAAGAATATCGGTGCAGTAATTGATAATGAGGAATAGATATTGGCTCATAGAGTTGTGAATTTGTAAATGGTTTCAGCATGGGGATGTCCGCGTAGTGCTTGATATGAATGAGTTGGTATATGCTTAATACCGAGTAAACCGTGCAAGACTTACGTTGATAAAATGAAGTTAACCATGCCCAACCGTTCTCAGGAAGTGGTCTTCCTTTATCCGCTTCCGGAAATGCCCCGGTAAGGATTTATTCACAGAGATTTCCTCTTTGGAAAGGTTCACTAAGAACCCAGAATAAGGACTCGAACGTACAGGCCTTATTAACCCGGCACGGGGAGGAACGATTCCATTAAGGTTCCAAGGTAGTAGTGTTGTGAGGAGTGACAAGTCGAC